>JAATLQ010035495.1:37883-67428 GCA_013421005.1 Heliconius erato x Heliconius himera
AACTTTGTCACTTAATTGTGACATAACTCGTGTCACTAGCCGATTATAAATTTAAATGTGTATCACCAAAAGAGCGGTCAGTACAATACGTAATAAAATTATAATACCATTATTTGTTTATCAATAAGCGATTTGCATGTGTTAAGTGCAACCGGGCCAGATTAACATTTGAATGCGCGTGCGCCGCCGTGGGTGGAACTCTCGGGTATAATTATGATTGACGTTAAAAACCAAACGAGACCGTAAAATATTTATTGATTTGCGGAATTTCTGTATGAATTAGGTGAAACAGGTGTTTTTTTACTTGTTATTTTTTTTGGGATTCAAATAAGTGAATGTTATTAGGAATGTTGTATTTTTTTTGTATAGCGCCTAAGCTTTTTCAAGAAAGCTTTTGAAGTTTGGATAGAGTGGCTTATATTTGGATGTAGGACATATCAGAGAAAAATTATTGTATTTTTAGTTTTTTCTTAACGTCAACACTTTTTGCATTAAATTAAAAAAAAATAATACGTTAATACGTCAGAACTTTATATTTTTTATCAGTAAAAGATAATTCCTTTAAATTCTTCGATTATGTTTATACTATCAAAAGAATTTCAAATTACAAAAATATACAACTTGTAGCTTACAATCAACAAAAAAAGGTTATTCGACATTTACACTTTTATGGTTTGTAACAAAAAAATAATAATAAAAATATATATATTACTAAATATTTAAGTGGCGTTGCGTGTGTCCGTTTGTTAGCACTAAACAGCGTAACAACTAATGACTTGAGGTTACATAAATTAGGTCTCCATTGAAGGGTGCAGTGAGGTGAAACAAAAGCTGCACTACACCTGCCCGAATCGTAAGGCTGCCTTCAGAGTGTAGTGGGGATTTTACGACTGTCTTATCTGTTGTCTTATATAAAAAAAAATATTAGTATTATTATGAATATAGGTGTAATGTGTTTGTTTGTGGGTTCTTTTCTCATAATATGTGTCAATCTTAAAGCTTAAAATATTTTAAGTTTTACCTGGTTAGAAAAAAAAGTTATGTTTCGTTACCAATTTCACAATCGGCGACAATCATACTAACTAGGTAAATGGAGAACTCAGTGTTTCTTAATGATGCAAAAACAATATTCTTTTATATTGTGTGTAAAAAAATATGTTTCTACATGAAAAAGTGAAGCTATGGAAAGTAGTTTTATTTAAGTTATATATATATATATATATATATATATATATATATATATATATATATATATATATATATATATATATATAGGTATAATTTTTCATAAAATATATTTCTTGACATTCCAACGGAATATTACAGAAATATTTTTCAACACTAAAAGTAGTGAAAACATCAACTGTGACACTCCATGCAAATTAATATAAACTATACAATCAATCATTGTCTTATTAGCGGCGTACGTAAGTATGGACGCGGTCGTTTTATTAAATACAGTTTCATTTCCGCTCGTATGGTTTTGTAAAAAATAATTTAAATAGTCACTTCGATTTCGTGAACCCGAGAATATATTAGAATTAATTAATGGCGCTAGCACACTACCGACGCGGACGCAAGGACGAATTTTGCATAACTATTATTTTGGACGAATATTTAATATATTTTTTATATTTAATTTGTTTAAGCTTTATATATATTTTGTAATGTATTTATTATGTTGAAAGCTCATTCGATTCTTTTGTCGTTTTGCTGTTTAATTTTATAACAATGATTTATTATAACTGATAACACGATTAATTTGTATTATAATTGTGAGTGAAGAAATAAACGTCTTAAAGGTAAGTTGTCACGTTGTCCCGCTTTATTTTAAATTGTCTATGCTATATATTATTATGTTTTATTTTTTTTCTTTATTATCTGTATTCATAATAATTTTAAAATACTGACTGCTAATTAATTGATTACTTCACTCTGTCATTATTATTTAATTTATACAGTAGTATATGTAAAATAATGTATTTATTTAGTCCAATCTAATCTAGCTTCACGCTGTATCCATAGAGGGGTCAGAAAGAACGCAGCGCCAAACAATATGTTCTCTGCATACCACTTACCACTACCACTTTCGCCTGTCATAAACCTTTTCATACATGCTCTCCGTAGGGTCCTCATGCTTTTTACGTGACCTTCCTCCAGTATCTTTAATACTGTGTTTCATCACCATCACTCATTGATTCTAGTTGCCCAAACCAACTGAGCACGTTCTTCTTCATTCTCACCGTGACATCCTCGCTAGTACCTGCCATTCTGTGTATCTCTTCATTGTGGATTCGATCCCATCTCCACAGCATTCATTCTTCTTCTTTCATTCTTCTTCTGTAATACCCACGATTTGCTGCCGTATAACAGCGTCAGTACCAACACTGCATTGTGTACGGCCAAACGTGCAGCTGTGCTGACGTATCGCTGTCTCATAAATGCAGGTAAATCAGTATAAACCGTCTTACTGGCAGCAATACGCCTTTCCGCATCCATCTCGTATCTTCCATCTCGATTGTGCATACTTCCCAGATATACCACTTCATTCACTTGTTAACCAATTTATTTAATTGAAAAGATTTGTTCCTATATTATATTCGTATCATATTACCTATATTTTATAATATTATCTACTAAAACCTCTCAAATATCGCTAAGTGGGTAACTAAATAATAAAAATCAAGTAGTTTCATATGATATCATTGAAAAATAGTCGATTTATGCCAAAATTTGTAGATAAAATACAAATTTTATTGCGTTATTTTTAAAGAAACTCGTCTTATGAGATAATATTACGTATGTATAATGTATAAATTATGTCCACAGACTGCGGTTTTGACGGAAAGTAAAAAACTAAAACAATAGTATAATATTATTATAAGATGTCGTGTCGTAGTTGGCAACATCATGCTATAAAAGCGATCATTGTGAGTTTGATTCTCATTGGAGGGGATTAACTTAACTTACATGAATTTTCCTGTTATTCAATCCAAAATGTTTTATAATTTTGTGGGAGACGGAGAACGGAGTATCTTTCACTGTTATATACATGGGATTTTTTTACATATATTAGGGTTGGCAGAGGGAACTTAGAGTTAAGACACTCACACTTTCCGCCGAATTCTAGAGGCATTGCGTGTCGAGTGACGGAATCGAACGCCACACTTTGCCTCGACACCAGAGCGAAAAAAATGAAAGTACGACTGACCTCACTGGACTCTTATATGAAAGATGGACTCACTAAATTGTTATTTATAATTTTAAGAAGGAAGTAATACAAGTGCATGCACATAAATTACTTTAATTCAGTTTCAATGTAAGCGTACAGGCATTTTCGAAGTGCCGAACTCTACATAAGCAGGCAGTTTGCCAGATTTGGGTCTTGGTCCACAATGGGGGCCTTGTGGTATGCATGGACAATGGTAATTTTAAATTGTAGTATCTATCTACCTATGCTTACTATTGTGAGAAAATGAATTAATTATATTTATTTTGAAAATTACGTTGTTTTACATAAATTACAAAAAACATTTTGAAATTGCTTATATCACTCTTGGATGAATGAACTACTGTAAGTCTCTGTGTGGAAATAAATCTTAAAAATATATATTTTTATATATGTATAAATAAATATAATTAAATGTTTATAAGTTTATAATTTTAAAGTAATTATTAAAGATACTAACTAAGTGGAGTCGTGGCGCAGCGAGCTACAGCGACTGATTGTGAACATGACATTTGTGGGTTCGAGTCCTACTCGGGGGAGTAAATTAACTACTCCGGAGAAAACGGAGTGTCTAAAAAAACATTAGGTGCCCTTTGCTTACCCTTGTGTATGTAAAATACAGTGTGGAGCTAAAATAAATAAATAAAATTTTCAATATAAACATAATTGTTACTATTGTAATCGATTTCCGAAATCTAAATATAATAGCAAAAATTATAATGGACATTATATTTTTATTCAAATAATCATACTACACAATTTAAAGATAATTTTGAAAATTTCCTCACGGTACATCACTATTCAATAAGATGACATTGACACTGTAAAGGTACAATTACTTTGATTTCTTAGCGATTGTGTCGAATATCGTTGTTTCTATAGAGATGTTGATGCTGACCGTTGGGGTGCAGCCCTAGCGGAAAACAGGTTTAATTTTTTTTTAAAAGTTCACTAATTTAAATAATTCCCATGTACCAGGTGGACGAATTGTGTTTTTTTTAATAATACACGATGTATCACAAGGTAGGCAGAGGGAATGTATTGTTAAGACACTTCCTATGGTTTCCCGCTTTCCGTCTAATTTTCAAGACATTGTGTGGAACTCAACACTTTGTTTTTTTAACAGAATGAACAAATGAAATTAATTGAATTCCTCGAATAGGAGTCAAACCCACAAATGTCAAGTTCATTTCAGATAGATGCTAAGTTGCTGCGCCAGGACGGCCTCGGATTTTTATAACTCTCCATGGTGGGGGAACACAAAGAGAAGTGTTAAGATATTCAGTTCTATGGTCTTCATTATGTATTTAAGTTAATAAAATGATAAAATTTTAATAACTTTATAAAGAGTATTAAAAACAGTAGACTAATCGTGGGTTCGATTCCCACTCAAGGAAATGAAATATTTAATATTTTCATTTTCTTCCCTCTGATAATGACGCAAAGCGCGGAGTGAGTTTCGCTACTCAACACGCAATGCCTCCAGAATTTGGCGGAAAGTGGGCAACGGTGTGTCTTAACACTAGGTTTCCTCTGCCTACCATGCTATATGCGAGATACAGCGTGAAGCTGGAAAGAATAAAAGAAAAAATAAAAACAATAGAGTAAATTTTGCTTGTAAATTATTCATAATTTAATTATACTATTATTATTATGACCAATATTTTTTTGTTACCCGAGATTTAATTAAGAAAGAGCAAAAGCTAAGTTTTTTTTTACAGAAATTAACAAAAAAACAAAGTGATTTATAAAATAAAATCACACAATGAATTTTTATGATAATATATATTTAAATATTTAAAAAATAAGTGTGATATTCCCATTGCTGTTAAATTATAAAATTAATATAATAAAACAGTTAAAAAGTTGTGGCTATACATTGAACATATTTGCGACAAAAATATAAAGTGAAGCGTAAAATCTCTAATATAATATGGAAACTATGATATGTTTAAAAATTACAATCTGTTAAGCACATCCTTGGGGCTAATGGACAAATTTGATAGATTTTTCTGTATAGTTGTTAGGGCTGGGCAAGATCTAGGCTATAATAGATTTAGGCACAATTATTGTAAAACCATTATCCAGTTAAACTATAATAAATAATGAAATGCTGTTTAATAAAAGTTATTGAGCGATGGTGAATATATGTAGAAGGTATGGAAGAAGTCATAAGGACCACACAAACGAAGTTACGGGTGGCCTCACTATAAGACTAAATAATCAATCAGAAAGAACGTAGTGTTAAGACACTCCGTTTCCCCCATTTCACCGGATTCCGGATGCATTGATTGTATGTCAAGTGACGGAACTCAAGGCCGCGCTTTGCCTCGAACCAGAGTGAAGAAATGAAAATATATATATTTTGGTGTGGTATTTTATCTGCAGGTTCATCACTTCGTTCTCAACTTTTTGCTTATTTATGTGGCAGTTGATAATCGAACTCACATCCTCTTATCACCTTAAAACAACACCAAATCGGTGACAAGTCTCTCAGTAAAATATATAAACTATCATAATTAGTATGATTAATCGACTATTACTTGAAACAAAACTCTTTTTTCCATTTTTTTCCTTATACTGTCATATTTATACAGGCTGTTCTAAAAGGGGGAATAATAATAATTTCATTTGGCCACACGCCGTATTTAATAATAAAAGATATTATTTAAAAGGGGCATAGTATGAATGATAGAACTCGTTTTGTCGATTTCGGTTACGTATTAGAGGTAAAACGACAAAATGCAGTTAAAATATTGACCAATATATTTATTAAAAAAGTGTTTTGTTTTCGATGTTTTATTTAAAACGTTTTCTTATTATACTGGCCTCTCTAGCCATAACATATTAATTATTGAGAGGCCAACGTTATATAAATAGTTTCAATTTTAAAATAAAATAACAAAAAAAAAATCATCTATTCGCACTGGTAAAAAGACAGAGCGCGGCGTTGAGCTCTGTCACTCAACATGTGTGTCGCGAAAATTGGGCGGAATATGTGTCTTAACACTAGGTTTTAAGTTACCTTTTCCTACCCTGCTGCATGCAATACACAGCTTAACGCTAAAAAACATTAATTATTTTAGCTACTTTTTGTATTCGTTTTTTTAAGAGCAGTCGTGGCGCAGCCGCCTATACGTGTAACTGTAAACGTGACAGGTTGTGGGTTCGATTCCCACTAGAGAAAATGAAATATTTAATATTTTCATTTCTTAGCTCTGGAACCGAGGCAATGCGCGGCGTTGAGAGTTCCGTCCGCCATTCAATACCTCCAGACTTAAGGGGAAGTTGGGGGCCAGTATGTTAACACTAGGCCCCTTCTGCCTCCTTTGCTACGTGCGGGATACAGTAAATAATAAACTTATTTATTTTTATTTTTCGTTTTATTTGAAGCATATAGTATTTTAATGGCGGAACTGAACGGTGTATTTTGTCTTAAAACAAAACCTGTCTGCTCTATCGAAAATAAAAAATAATAAAATAAATTAACCATAATGAAGTGAATTTTTAATTGTGCCATAATAAAAAAGTTAACAGCTTTTAATTTATACAATACATAGTAATTAATTATTGTAAATTATAAAATAATTATGACAATTAAGTCACGTAAAAACGTCAAAATATAATTTGTTCAATTAAGATTGATTATTTGAACTGATTACTGAGAACTTGTGATGCTCGACATTAGATGAGAGAGAGAGACATCAGGGAGAGAGATGTCTTAAATTAGATGAAACTTTGCATAGGAAAAGTTACACACTATACCTAACTTATAATATCTACTATCTATAAAAATATTATAATGCTAAAGAGTTTGTTTGATTTAACCCATTATTGTAAGGAACTTTTGGTAACTTTTACTCCTATTCGAGGATAGAATAATACAATGTGTTGCAAATTGGAAGATCCATGGGGTACAAAGTGACTTAACACTAGGTTCTCTCTGCATATGCCTGCTATGATATGGCGTGAAGCTAAAGCTAATATTTTATAATATAATTTCAGTATTTTTCAAAATAATATAAAACCGGTAAAGTGCGAGTCGGTCCTGTTCACAGAGGGTGCCGTATCAATTTCATGATTATAGGTCAACGGTAACGTTACCTAGGGAAGTTGACAAACTTAAGTTTGTATTTACCGATACATTAACTTTGTATGAATGAACTACATATATATGTTTGTAATGTTTTTTTTATATAATGTGCTTATAAATTTATATCTATAGTTTAGACACCGTTTCCCACTTTCCACAGAAATATCCGAGGCGTTGTGTGTTGAGCGACGGAACTAAACGCCGGACTTTGGTGACAGAGCAAAGAAATGAAAATATTAAAAAAATAATATTTTATTCTCTCAAGTCAAGATCGAACCTACAGCCGACACGTTACAGTAACACCCTTGTGCCCCTGCGCCATGACGGCTTCACAAGCATTCAAATAACAAAGTGATCCAAATAAATATATAACATATAAAATCTTTTTAATAATACTTTATTTTATATAAGCATATAACACATAGGTAGGTAGCTCTCTCGTACAAACCTTGGCTGCTAGATCACGCGAAAACGTAAATTGCCTCAGTCAAGGATCTATTCTACAGGCGTCACGCCAGCCGGGAACTGATAACAACGTTAATAATTGTTATCAATTGTTTTAAAGGTTTTTTATCTTATCGCACATAGAATTTTAGGCAGAGAAAATATAATGTTTAGACACTTCCTTTTTCACTTGTAGCTATTTTAGAGTTATTATGTATTGTGAGTGATGATTTTATTTAATCTAATTTTTATCCGTTAGAGAGAGTCAGATTGTTAGCACGACGGTTCAGTGGAAAGATTGCCTTGAAAAATGGGGCGTAAGTGTAGAAAGGAGCGTTTTCGCAGTAGGTTCCTTCTGCCTGTTCTGCTACATGCAGGATAAAAAAAAGCTAAACTGAACGGAGTTCGAAACTGCATCTATAGCGTACTTACTTCTACTTTTTAAGTAATTTTAAATCGCTATTGAATAATTAGTATTTTTGTGTTATTTACCAAATTTTGTAAGATTTTTTTTTTATTTAAGTGAAATTGGATGTTGAATTTCGTTATTCAACTTGCTGTCTATCTTTTTTTATTAAAATAAGTTTCAGAACGGATTGATTTAAATAGAGGTCATCGTGATGCAGTGGCATAGCGTGTGACTGTAAAAGCAACCGTTATGGGTTCGATTTCTACTCGAAAATTGGGCGAAAAGACGAGAACGGAGTGCCCTAATACTAATTTCAGTCTACCTACCCTGCTATATGCAAAATATAAACGTGAAGCTAAAACCAAATAATATACTCAATAAGAATGCGAAAACAAAAATAGAACCAAAAATAAAAGATCGATTAATACACAAAACTAACAAATGATTTTATCTAAGAGTAAGCGTAAAATTCCGGTTCGTGGTCGTGAAAAATGATTATAAACCGAAATCTCTTAAAATCCACATAGACACGGCGCGTTACCCGGCTTTGTCCGCCTGTCGGACCTTGATTTATGATAGAGTCGAACCGCATGCAAAATGTTGCGTCACCGCCCTACGCTACCACCACATGCTATTTACAAAACCTATAAATTGTCTGTCATACTGGTAGTTTTACTTAATTTTAGTATGCAGTTGAACTAGGCTGTGGTCCAAAAATAAGAAATAGTCACGGCATAAATGTAATAAATCGAACGAATGAGACGTCATTCCGATTCGATACGTACTGAGCGTGGGGGACTTAATACTCGAAGCGGCCATTGATTAAGTATGTCTATTTAGTTTGGTGAGGATTAAGTATTTTTGTATTAGGTAATATTTTAGGAGATAGTTGCATGAAAGACAGACTGACCGAATAACGAAATGACGTGGATTGATTAGTGTTTTGATTTTGGCAAGTTTATTTGTATTGTTAGATAAGACCGTCGTGGTGCAATGGGACAGCGTTAAATGTAAACGCGAAGGTTCAGAGTTCGATTCACATTCGGGTTAGTCGTTATATATTTATTTCCCTCGAAAGTGTCGAATCGAAAATTTCTACTATCTAATCTGCTAAGGAGGAAAAAATGTGAAGCTCCTCTTATCTAAGATGCTAATTATATGTAGCCAATTGAAACTCATAAGGATTTTTTAATTTAATTTATTTAATTCCAATTTATATGTCACTTTTTCCCTAGTATACGGATCTTTAGTAGCCTTACCTAAAGTACCAAAGATTGTATACAAAAAAACACACAAAATTCAACCAATTTATCTAAAAATTCTTCATTATAATGCACAGAAATGTTATATAAAGTACTACTCGTGTAGCTAAGTTAGTTTCTAAAACACCTAAAGTATGTAATATAGCGATCTTTTGTCTCGTAGAGGTCGTCTCTACAAAGGGGCACGTATCAACGGGCCGCGTGTCTAATGCGGACTAATGACAATAACACTGGTACAAAACTTTTTCTTGTAAGATATATGAATGTGTGAAAAATTAAAGAGCTGCCGCTTTTGGATTTGGTCGTATTTTTATTTATATATTATAGTTTTTTTTTTCTATAAGTGACAACGAAGTCCGCCACTAAACTCTCAGTGTCTCGAAAATTAAGCGGTATGTGGGGGAGTGTCGTAACACTAAGTTCTCTATGCCTACCCCGTGTCGGAATACAACATGAAGTAAAAAGCAGGAATATACACAAAAATAATAAAAATATAAAAAGATATATATGTAAAACTTTAATAAGTAAACTTTAAAAAGTAAAAAAAACACTTACTTATAAACCTTATAATATTTTACAAAGTAAGGTACGTAATCTCAAAAACGACTCAAAGTGTGAATTATATTAATATTCAGGCGATCTCGCGGGAAGGAAGTCAAATGGATGCGTATTTGTATTCATTATCCCGCGGCGACGTGCTCCGCGCCTCGAACACACTACTGATTAACCAATTATTGTTTTGTGGGATAAATCCTTTGGATATATTGCTTCTATATAGTATATAGAGGATATTATGTATTTTTATTCTTTAATTTACATAGTAATATAAAGCGTGGCGTTTAGCTCCGCTTTTTAATACAAATTTATTATGAATTTCAATAAAAAGTGGAAACGGAGTCATATTTACATTTAAAAGTATGTGAATAGATATGCTTTTGGGTGGTATTTGGAGGGAACAAGCAATCGATGTGCAGAGCTAGCAGCGTTGCGACTGCACAATGATGTCTACGTAAGGTGGAATTCAGCGCCGCGCTTTACCTTGTTACCAGAGCAATCATATTAACATCATTCATATTTATTAATTTATATTATCAATAAATATCAAGACACCAGTCGTGGCGAATATTTGCTTAAATTTATATTTCCATTTCTTCCCTCTGGAGTCGAGGCAAAGCGCGGCGTTGAGTTTTGCCACTCAACACACAATGCCTCCAGAATTCGGCAGAAAGTGGGGAACGGAGTGTCTTAGCATTAGGTTTCCTCTGCCTACCCTGCTGCGTGCTGGATAAGGAAAATATGAAACAAAATATTTGAAATCATCTCATTTGAATGTTTAAAACAGTTAATGGTAAGTAACAATGTTTTTACTTTCAAAAAGTGATTATTCTTAGTACTCAGTTTTTATGACCGGTGTAATACAAGATCTAAGCTTTCACCGAAATTTTATATATACTACATCTAAATTACTTGGAATGAATTATTACAGTATTTGGCTTTAATATTACAATAAATAATGTATGTACATAACAGTATAGAGTTCGTCGGAACAGTGTGTGAGTTCGATCCCAACGAACGGGGGAACGAACCATTGTTATTTCTTTGCTCTGGTAAAAAGAGTAAGCGCAATGTCTTCAAAATTGGGCGTCCTCCTCCTTCGTTTTTACAGTATAGCGAAGCCACCATTTTAGTGTTATGTCACTATTTTCTCCACTATTGATCGATTTAAGAACTACCGCGCCTTAAATAGCAGAATCTAACGCCGCGCTTTGTGTACCTAATTACATCGGAGAAACCAAACAAATATGTTATAAATTAGCATACTCTCGAACACTGATCGAACCCGCAACCATCACAAAATTAAATACCCTTCAACTCCACCACGAAGGCTTTAAATAAGTAGAGATCTTTTAAAATAGACAGAAGTAGTGAGTAAGGTGACGAATATAAGTCCCACTCTGACGGCGACGGCGAGGCGAGAAACGCACGTGACTGAAATACTCATGACATGCATATGTACTATGTACATACAAACATACATACATTTATTTGTTTACTGTACAGCAACTGGATAAGGAAATGACCGGTAAATAAACGCTGCTTGCTAGTGTTTGGCCCTCGACTCTTTCTTACATTGATGTTTTATTTGGAATTTAGTGTTTATCTTCATATATTTATCTAATTTTTGACAGAATATAGGAAGTAAATCACTCTATTAGCCCCTTTAGAGACATTCCGTGCTGGGTAGTAGTAACTTAACGCTGCTTTTAGGTAAATAAAATCGAAAAGAATCCAACCAATGGTATCATAAAATATTGATTTAGTTCTTCCAGAAACGCTAACAATCATCTTAATAAAACAAAGCGATAGCGAAAAATTTAATTAATATAAGAAATCTTAATAATTTAAAAATATTTTCACATATGTATTCCAATTTGTTTTCCTTAAAACTCAGTCAGATAAATTTGAACCCACAACCATCGTCGTGTCACAGTGACGCAGTCCTAAACACGTTATGTTGACGCAATTCACTTAATAATAATATAATTTTACCAATTCAGAACTTGTATTTAGTTCAATTAACATCTAATGAATAGTAAAATTTATTGTTTCAATGTAGTTTAGTCCCTAAGCCCATCATTTTTATAAGTTATTAAGATAAAATGAAATAAAGTGACATTTTAAAGGCATTGATGGATCGCTTAAAAGGCACGCAACAGTCAGGTGTTCTCACGAAGTTTTTGCATCAGTTTTTGCTACTTGTTATTTCAAATGACATTGTTATAATGAGGGCGTAGTACGGTAGAGATTCATAGTCGCACGCCTCGTCCTTGCCGCCTCACGCGAATTTGTTGTCACAGAGTAAATTTCTGAAGAGATACCACAGTTCTCTTCTGTTAAGAGAACTACTAGTAATATAGTATGTAGATAAAAGTATAATTGCACTAGGTTGTACAAGAAGTGTCTTTAATGCATTAGGCTTCTTATAAGGATATTTCGAAGTCCCCAATCTTATTATAGTCAAGTCAATTCAATACCTACAACCGATTTGTATGAAATTTTGCATATTAATAATTTATAATATATATAACTCAACATTATTAAGATATTTATTTTATTTCAGAATGCAAAACAATGTAATCGTTTTATATATATTCTGTCATTTGCTTAACTAAAATAAAAAAAATCTGACTTTACGTTGAAAAAAATATATTTACTAGTTACTATCGACCAAAAAATTTAATGTTCCACTGTATTTATCTGTCTGTGCGCGTGTCGTGGCGAGTCAGCCTTCACTCAGATAATTGTGCAATTAGCAGATACTGCGCTAATAACCGACATCGTCGATTTCTAAACCGAGCCTAAGTACTACCTACCACTTACCAACACCTACCAGCTGAGCATCATCTTGCGTGATAAGCCTTCAGTACTCATGCTTAAGTGTTACCGAATAATTTAAACGATTTTTTTAAAATTTACATTGTATCCTCATAAATAACAGGAGAAACAGAGGGTATCTAGTGTTTAAAAATAAAACATATATAAAAATAAATGAACATTTATTGTCATAAAAAATTCAAAGATTTCTTATCTATACGTCTATGCGGCGTGAACGTGTGGCTTAGCGGTCAGAGTGCTTGAACGGTTACCAAGAGCGCTGATTCAAATCAAATTACGTTAAAATTTTGATACGCTTTTTTTAAATAATATTTTTTTCTGGCCCAAGTGTGGAATAACACTTTAAAATTGTTAAAAATAATACATTTCTTATTCTTTACTTACGAAAAGACGAAAGGTATATACGTTTATACATTTTAGTATACCACCAGTACCTCTACATAAATCTCTCTGCTTTCCTGGTTATATATGGAAGATACGCTTTGACAAAAAAAAAACTAGAGGTCATTACCCGGATTCGGTTTGACCATAGTAAGACAAAGAAAGTGCATTTTCCACAGCAATCGCGTATTATTTGGAGCGCGATAAATTATTCATGAGATATACTCAGTGAGGTACCTACATACACTTGCGCGCACAGGTATGCTACGTAACGTCAGGATTTTTGGTCTGTCACGCTTAATGGTTAAATAAAACTTTTTTTTTGTATATGTGTATATATGTATAATACAGTTTTTGACGTCACCGTGACGCAGTCGAACAGTATCTGACGTCAAACGCAATAGTTGTGAGTTCGATTCTCCTTCAGGGGAATCATAATTTCAAAATGTACATATCATACGAGAAATAATTTAGCTATTTTTAAATACATTTAAAAAAATTCTGGAGTTATTTATTATTGTTATTGTTGTTAAATAATTTAAATTTCATAATTAATAGTAAATATGAGTTACAGGAAAAGTATACTGATACTGCGTTTATAATATCACTATTTTCTAAATCATCGTAAAAAAACATGATTTTCCTCAAAGTAATAAATACAATTTTTGACAGCATTTTCCCCAGTGGGACATCGTGTAACTGAAACGCGACAGTTCTTGGTTCGATCCTAACTTGGGAGAATATTTATTTTCATTTCATCTCTGATAGACGAAGCTCGGCGTTAAGTTTCACCACTCAATACACAAAGCTTCAAAATTTTACAGAAAGAGAGGAACCGAGTAACTTAACACTAGGTTCACTCTGCCTATCTTGCTATACTGGAAAAAACGAGAAGTACTTAACAAATAATAGAAGTGTAATTACTGAAGTATTCACCATTAACGTGGTCGATGCATTAACAGTAGATAACCGCTTCAAAACACACCCGGAATTTTGTTCTAAAGTAAATAAATATTTTCTAAAAAAATAAAGGAAAATATTTATCCATTGTAGCAATTATGAAATATTTAGTTTCTTTTATTGTTTCTTGTATATCTGGGAAATATAATTGGTTTTGATGAGAGATGCATGTCATATAAGTTCTAGCATTATTGAAATTAAAATAAAAAGTTGAATCACACTTTTTCTCGTATAGCAGGTTACGCGGAGGGTACCTAGTGTTTATACACTCTGTTCTCTCCACATCGCACAATTTTCGAGACATTGCATGTTGAATGGCAGCAACCAACGCTGTGCCTTGTCTTTTAGCCAGACAGAGGAATTGGAAATAATTCATACCCTCGAGTGTAAATCGAACGCACAATCGTCGCGTTTACATTCAGACGCTGATTTATTTTTTATTTTCCTTTGTACAGGGTCATACAAACTAGATTGTAGCTTATCAAACATCAACCAAACTAAGATAAGCTAATACCGATATATTAAGATGAAAGACCACATCTCCGCTGTCAAGAATGGGCATGTATCGAAGTCATCTATGTGGGATCATACAGTGGATAAACCCAACCATTATATCAGGATTGATAAGCTCCACATCCTCGCTAAGAAGAACATCCTAATTTCAATAGAGCGGAGAAGAGAGAAGAAGAAGGTTGGAAACTTTCTACCACTTGGAACTCAATCATAAACACTTTGAAGTCTCAAACCCACCACACTAGAGGGCAAGACATAGTCAGCTTGAGAAATCGCTGGCGGTAGTTTGATAATTGACTAACTGCGAAGTATGCGAAACTTTAGGTTTTTAAAGCACGCAATTAATCTGAAAAAGTTTCATTTAAAATGTGTAAGATCAAGAATTAAAGATGTTTATTCTGTTTAAATTTTACATAGAAAAAGCTACTTATATTTGTATCACTTACACACACTATCTTTATGTCTATAGACCTGTTCATATCAATATTTCTGTGTATAATTTTTATTTGAAGTTTTTTTACTATATTAGCAATAAAGTGTTTAAAACGTAGAATGCTTAAAGCTTAAGTTGAATTCTGTTCCAAACATATTTTCTTTGACGCCGTCATGGTGCAGTGTTGTATTTAATATGTTTTAATTTCTTCGCTTCAAAGTGAAACAATTAGTTCCACCTCTCAACAAATAATATCTCGAAGTATAGACTAATAATTAACAACGGAGTGTTTTAACTCTAGGTTCTCTATAATAGGTTGAACTTAGCTTTTTTGCTTTATTATTTCCTTATTTTTGATTATGAGAAAAATCTATAATAGAAATCCTCTCTTAGCAACCACTATCATCGCCTTTATCACAAATACTGTCAAATATATAAACTTTATGTAAATATTGCATACGCTCACTAATCGGTGAATCTGCCTTTTATTCAAGTAATTTTGTTTATTACTCTTCGTTTAATGCCTTCGATAAGACTAGGTTAGGGTCAGATCAGAAAACTGCAGAGCTGTTTAGATATAAATTTAATTTTATTTTATGCTACTCTATTTTTTTTATTATTTTTAATTTATTATGTAGCGAAGACCAAAGTCGAGCTTTATTTTAGAAGAGTGTGGAAATAAAAATATTTTAAACGTACGTAATTATTTCCCCTGGGGGGATTTAACCAGGCATTTGGCGTAAAATAAGACAAAATGGAGAGCGTAGGCTCTATGTTTTCTATGAAATTTTTTTTTTAGCTTCTCATATTGTTCATTCCTAGCAGAGGTGGCAGAGGTTAATTGGTATTAAGACACTTTCAATCGAATTCAAACGAATCAAACGAATTCAATCCCCTAAGTGGGAATCAAATCCACAATAGTCGTGTTTACGTTGTGTGGCTGCGCCGCTACGGCCTTATATAAATCTATAAATTTTCCTAATTACTAATAAATGCTGACTTTATATAAACCAGACAAACAAAATATATAAATTTTAAATATAGAACAAAAAAATAAACAATATATGTATATATTTTAATTGAGTCAATCTATCTTTTGACATCGACTATTAAAATGTTATTTATAACTTATACTAATTTATAACATTATTTTTTGTTTTTATATGTATATTTTTTACATTTTTGAATGGGATTGCTTTAAGATATTAAATTTTTAACTAGGATTGAATATTCAGCGTTGAGTTCCGTCACTCAAAACGCAATGCTTGCGTATGGGACAATTGGACAAGTGGATAGCATAGCGTGACATTAGGTTCTCTGAGCCTAGGTTCTATAGTGGAATGGATTATTTTCAATTCATTGCTTTGGTAACAGGACAAGTGCTGAGTTCCGCCACTCAACATATAATGTCTCGAAAATCGGTGCATGGGAAAAGAAGTGTATCAATACTAAAAAAGTATCATCTATTAGACTTAAAGATCTCGGAGCAGAACTGTGCCATAGGAGGAAAAGGAAGTCTAGACTAATATGTATATTTATCAGTAGGTCTCTCACTACATATGCATCTACCTACGCGACGAATTAAATAATAAAAATATGTTTTTAATCGAATGTTTGTCTTTTTTATAATAATAATATTCAACTTACGAGTATATCTTGTTTAGATTTTTAAGGCATTAGTATTTTTACATATACAGGATATCGCTTTAGCTATATATTCTACGTAATTGTTATTGTATTTAATTAGACAATTTGGTTTTCAGCTTCACGCTTTATCCCGCTTATAGCACGCCGGGTTCTCCAAGCAGAGAAAACCTAAGACTTCACTGACATCTTTACTGAAATATAATAGCCAAGAAACACGATCAACACTATTAGGTGATTAGATTGACCTTTGACAGATACAGGTTACAGGAACTAGGTGAAGGCAAACTGATCGCTGTTTTATCTCGATATTGATGAATTTTATACAATTTAGATAATCAATATTATATTAAGACTATATATTTCAAAAGTTGCCAATCAGATGACACCTGACATTCACCTATTAATAATATAATTTCGCAATATTTTACAGTGTCTTCTGCAAATTAATTTATGTTTCCGAGATATTAGATGAGATAAATTGAGATGTGTTAGGTTATCCATTTTTTATTAATTTCAAATGCTAAACGGGTTGCTGTGGCGTATGTGCGTATGCTGTGAATGGATAATGAATAACAAGAAAAATTTCACCGTGGACCTCTACCATTCACACAAGGGTAATCTTATCACTAGAGAGAGACCTTTACCCAGCTGTATGCATTTAATATTTCCTTTCTTTGCTCTGGTGTCGAGGCAAAGCGCGTCGTTGAGCTCCGCCACTCAACACGCAGTGCTTCCAGAACTCCGCGTCTTTATAACTTCCCTATCCTGCTAAATGGAGGAGTAAAGTTAAAAAAAAACAAATGTTATACTTTAAACTCGTATCTACGACCTGTCTATCCACTCTCGCAAATAATCTACTAAACTAACAGTGGTAATAAATAAAAATATAAGAGTGCAAGCAGCAGCAGCGGCCCAGCGCATTGCTCTTTATTAAATCTCCAAAAGAAAATTTAATTAAGACACTTTTTTCGTTTTATTTCACACCCCAGATTTCATTATTGGCGTAACTCGAAAGGGTTGTTATAGAATTACAAATGTACCAGACACAACTTGGGTCAGTCGTTCGTACTATATTTTAGTTAATTTATTTTATTCTTTACCTCTTTATATAAATGTTTTTTTTTTATAAAAGTTGTATTTTTAATCGACTTGAATTAGAAAACAGAAAACTTATAATAAATTACATACAATTTAAATAAAATGATATTAAAAATTCATACTAAAACACTAATTTAAAAAAAATCTATATATTTTTTATATTTTTAGTCATTAATTATATTACTGATTCTATGTAACATTTATTAATTTTATTGAATGTATTCAACACACATATATTAACTTTTCCATGCTGCTTCACTAAAGAACGTTACTATAGGACATATTCTAAGCGCGAGAGGTAACTCTAACCTCAGGTACAGTGGTTTAGATAGAAACGAACAAAAAATTATGTAAAATTCTTATTTCAATGAAGTTGCAGCTCTTCAACAGAAAGTCACGAAAAAAGTGAAAAGTGAAATATAAAAAGTTATAACCGGTCGGTGATTCGGAATCTGTTGTTAAGAACAATTTACGACGGGCTTATTACGGGCGGGTCTAATGAATTACTCCTTAGTCTTATTTGAAAATGTTGACGACAGCTGTACCACCTACCTAGTGCCTACTGTATCCAGTGTATTGAGGGGAAAAGGGTTCTTTAAAATATATATAATTTTTTTTAGATTTTTGCCACTTCCTTAGCTGGGTAGCGTAGGAGAGCGGAGCGTCTCCATCAAAACACCATGGTCTCTGCTTACCTCTTCCGCCTCGTCCACCGTCATCAACTTCGTGATTTTTACGTAACTTTCTACCAGTATCGTCGATACTTCAGATAAAAGGAAGGTATAAAAAATTATTTTAGAAAATATATAAAAACTTCAACGTAGCGGAACCCAAACACGTCTCGCAAACCGTCTAAGCACTTTGACCGCTGATCCATATATTATACATATTGGACGGTTTTTTTTGGACGCGCGGTTACAACTTATTTGTATTTTTTGTTGACGAAATAGATTATTTTATTTAAAAGGAGCTTCTAAAGTTCTTTTTAAGTGGTTAATTATTAAGTTATATGAATAATATTTTAATTATTATTAGCAAGGTCGGCAAAGAGAAAGAAGCGAGACGCCTAAGCCTTGAAGGAATATGGTGTTTTATAAGAAAAACCGAAACATAAACCGACCTAGACTAATGTAGAATATTCTCTTTCCAAAAATCCCATAGGTATAGTATTTAAACTTGAATACTTAGTGTGAAATGCTTGGAGCCGTCGTGGCGAAATTTTAACATCTGACTGTAATCGTGGCGGTTGTGGGTTCGATTCCCGCTCGGGGGAATAAAATATTTCCTATTTTCATTTGTTCGCTCTTTCCCGGTATTAAGACAAATCGCGGCGTTGATTTCCACCACTTAACATGTTTTGAGAAATTGACAGTGCATGGGGAATGGAGTTGGGGAATGGTTTACTTCTCTCTGCCTACCTTGTAAATGCAGTGAGAAGTTAAGAAAATATCTAGTACATCATAAATTTTATATTTCCCGGAGCGTTTCCCGGGTTTTAATCAATTCAATCTGTTAATAAGTTAATATTAAAACATTAATAAGAGAGAAACCCTCAATAAATGTAATGTAAAGATTACTATTATAAACTGACAAGTAAGAGTGCAATTGAAAGTCAATTTCTATGGGAACTTAGTATCTAAAGTTCCCATTGAGGTGATACATTCCACACCTAACTGTAATTTGGACTACGACTTAGAAATATTTATCGCTTTATTATCTCTAATACTGCTAACATCGTGTAGCAACACTGTCTTTTACTATGTCAAATTCTTATAAGCATATATAAAAATAAATCACCTTCACCTAGTGTTAAGACACTTCGTTCCCGATTTCCGCCCAATTCTGGATGCATTGCGTTTTGAGTGGCGGAACTCAACGCCGCGCTTTGCTTCGACACCAGAGCGAAAAAATGGTAATATAAGTAGAAAGGCTAATATAATGGGTTCTGCCATTCGCAGAATGGCAAATGGGTATTGCCATTGAAAATTATATGGTGCTTAGGGAACGAAGTGTCTTAATAGTAGGTTAGGTCTCTGCTTACTTTACTATATTATAGGTGAATATCACATGAAGCTTGTAAGTTCGGTCGCATTTACAGAAAAAAAAAATAAAAAAAAAATAGCGTCACGCTGAATCCCGCACACAGTAGCGTACGTAGAAGGAGCCTAGTGTTAGCACTCCGTTGCTCAATTTTTCGAGGCATTTGCCTCGATTTTTTTTGCCTGGGTGCCATCATTATTAATAAACAATAATTAATTTCCTCGAGTGGAGATGGAATCCACAAGCGTCGCGTTACAGTCATATTCTAGTGCCCCTGCGTCATGACGGCCTCGAAGTAATTCAGTTGTAGGTTCAAATCCTCTAGGTTCAAATGGAGACAATGAATTATACATTAATTTCTCGCTCTGGTAACAAAATAAAATACGATTTACGCCGTTAAAGCACGAGTTACGCCGCTTAATGTCGAAAAACGAACGGAGAGTGGGGCAGGGAGTGCCTTTGCTCTAAGTTCCCTTTGCCTACTGGCTATGCGTGATACAGTGTGAAGTTAAAAAAATGTATGAAATAAACTAATTTTCGATGTACAACATTTCATTTCCATAATTTTACTCCATATATGGGCAGTGTATTGACAGTATAATCACAGGCTTACAGCAACCGTTCCACCCGATAACTTTACGACACACAAATATCACCACTAGAAATACAACTCGTGGCCAGTCGTGGCGCAGCGGTACAGTGTGACTGTGAAACCGACTGGTTGTGGGTTTGATCCCCACTCGAGGAGATGAAATATTTACTTAAATTTATATTTCCATTTCTTCGCTCTGGTGTCGAGGTTAAGCGCGTCGTTGAATTCTCCCACTCAACACGCCATGCCTCCAAAATTCAGTAGAAAGTGGGGAACGGAGTGTCTTAACACTAGGTTCCCTCTGCCTACCCTGCTGTGTGCGGGATACAGCGCGAAGCTGTTTAAATACTACTAGAAGTTTACAATTAACACATTATAGTCAGCAATTTAAATAACCTGTACTATGTTGTTTATAACTTCATTACTTGTATACATTGTAAATAACAAATTTTATTATTAATACGTACAAAATTGTCCTTTTTTATAGTTATTAATGCTTAATGCATTTCAATACTAATGATTTGGCCTCATTTTGTTCACTGGTTGAGTGGTAAACTGGTGGTAATATTTTTTTTGGTATTTAATTATTATCACTTTTTGATTGACATTCCAATATTAAAACTAAATTTTATTAAAAAAAAATAAAATCAGTTTCACCACCACAACCTAGTGTTAAGACACTCCGTTCCCCACTTCCCGTCCAGTTCTGGAGGCATTGCGTGTTGAGTGGCAAAAGTCAACGCCGCGCTTGCCTCGATACCAGAGCGAAGAAATGAAAATATAAATGTAAATAAATATTTCATTTCCTCGAGTGGGGATCGAACCCACAACCAGTCGGTATTTAGTCACACCTTGTGCCCCTGCGCCACGACTTATATATTACTTAAAAACATATGTTACTTTATTTTTTTTAACCAAAATAATTATGTTAATGCTAAATTAAATTAAAATTCTTTCTATAGGTATATTAAGGCCTATAGGTAAAATGTAGTTAAATTTATTTATATATGATAACTAATTGAAATTAAAATATATTTCGAACATTACTAAAATACCTGTTAAGACTGTACAGGGCCGATTAAATCTATAGTATTTAGTGACTTTTTATATATTTTTTATATATTATTAAGTGTTTAGGGAGTTTTACTGTTTAGGATTCCGAAGTCCTTAGAAGAAAAAATGGAATCCTTATAGAACTTTCTTGTCTGCCTGTCCCTCTATCAGACTTTTTTATTAATTACAAAAAAAAAATCGATAAATGTAATAACTTTTTGTTATAGTGAGAGCTTTATGCAAAAAAAATATTATACTTTTTAAACTTTTAAAATCCGCTAATTCTTTAAATTTATAGCTTTTTTAAATTTATTTTTTCATTAACATAATTATCGAGATTTAGATAATTAAAAAAATGCATAGCAATTAATGTATTCAATTTAAAAAAGTTAAAATGATCGTAAAAATTTCGAAAAATTTCTAAATGATGTATAATTTATTTAGTTAACTGTTTTTGTTTTGAGTTTAATTTGTAGAATGTCACTTAAATTCAAATAAATAATTAATGCACATATAAAAAGTGATTTCACGATGCGGTCGTAAAATAATCTAATTAGGTATATATTTATGAAAAAAAGTTTCTATTTTTGTATAATATTCTTCTACCTTTCACAGCTTAACATGCATCAAAATAAATTACTATATACACGATGGTTGTAGGTTCTATTTCTACTCGGGGAGTGATCAATTTTCATTTCCTCGCTCTGGTAAAGACAATTAAATGGCTTTTATATCATTAAATAGAATTCGCTTTCTTTGTATTTTCGTTCGCTTTTCGCTCTTGCCCTCTCCAGAAATAGAAATGAATATAATTTTTGAACCTTGCACCAACAAACATCGTATAAAGAATAATATTACAAATATCAATCAATATCATTATATTGCGGTATAACGAAGAAACATGGCGACTCGCGAAAATACAAAAAATAATTATAAATTTATTAATTATTAATTTTTTTAAATAGAGCACGGCGTTGAGTTCCATCAAATCGAAACAGTACGTCTCAGTCTGAGACGTACTGTTTCGCTTTGGTAGTTGTCATAAAATAAACTAGCAACATCAAAAATCGATATCATTCAATAATTCAATAATCGCCAAAAGTTAGGGGAAATCGTACGAGTATCCACAAACATATCGATAATAAATCGCAACCAAGCAATCGCACCTGACTGCGATTGGGCAAAATTCATAGTTTATGAAACGGGCGAGACGAATCGTAAAACATATTCCGAGTTATGCATCCCTAGCGGGCCGTAGATTCAATATTTGATGTGCCACAAATCGATACGAGGCCTCTAATACGTATTTACGACCGCGAGTCGCCATGTTTCTTAGTTTTACCGCAATATAATGATATTGATTGATATTTGTAATATTATTCTTTATACGATGTTTGTTGGTGCTAAGTTCGAAAAATAATATTCATTTCTATTTCTGGAGGGGGCATGAGCGAAAAGCGAATAAAAAACAAAGAAAGCAAATTCTATTTAATGATATAAAAGTCATTTAATTGTCTTTATGTGCATTTTAACTACCGCATACAATAGTCGATGTTTAAAAAAGTTGTTAAAAAAGTAACATACGAGTATGTATGTATTTATTCCTACAAATATTTTTTAAGCATAAATTGCCTATTTACTCACTATAATTACAAAGTAAAATTCTCAATACTTTCTAGTAATGAATTTTAATGTAATTCTTGATAATAGTAATTTTTTAACACTCCGTTCCCTATTTTCCGCTGAATTCTGGAAGAATTGCGTGTTGAGTGGCAGAGCTCAACGCTCTTTTTCTCGACACCAGAGCGAAGAAATGAAAATATTAAATATTCAATTTCCTAGAGTGGAAATTGAACTCACAACCTGTCACGTTTAGAGTTACAATTTGTGGCCCTGCGCCATCTGGCCCAAATTTATTTGAAATTTTCAATTATTTACATTGTAAACTAACTTTATTTAAATACATAAATACATGCGTGTTGCTATACAAAGGTCACCCTGCTATATGCACGATACAACCTGAAAAATATATTTACGTATTATAGATTAAACAATTAGAGGCTTTAAAATACAAGTATTTCTATATTAAAATGGGCCTATTTTGCTTGTTTAAGCGCGATGTGTAGTTTTAAATTCCAAAAGCGTAATTCCTAAAATGTGTCGTCTAGTTTTTTTAACTAGCGCTCAATATCAATTAACTGTTGGTAACTCAAGAAAAGAGTGATTTGTCACTAGCAATGCTTATAGTAGAGTAGACTGAGGGTATTCATTCTAAGTTAAGACACTCCGTACCTTGTCCTTACGTAAAATTTTCCAGTCTGCGCGTGGAGAGGCTGAACTCACTTTCTCTATCAGAATAAGGAAACAAAAATAATTTCAATATAATCATCACATCATCGTGCACCACATTCACAGTATTTGATAAATTAGCTTCACGCTGCATCCCGCACATAGCAGGCAGAGGGAACCTAGTGCTAAGACACACTGTTTCTCACTTTCCGCGGAGTTCTGGAGACATTGCGTGTTGAGTAGCGGAACTCAACGTCGCGCTTTGCCTCGAAACTAGAGCAAAAAAATGAAAATATAAATTTAAGTAAATATTTCATTTCCTCGAGTGGGGATCGAACTCACAACCAGTCGATTTTACAGTCACAATTTGTGCCCCTGCGGCACGACTGGTCGCTATCGATTAGTGTAGTATTTGTGAAGAAAATGAAATATAATCAATTCACAAATATAATAAGTAAACTACTAAACCAATGATCGTTTTTTTTATATGACATTTCAACTTTGCATAATCCACATATTAGATGATCACAAGGTCTTTTCCTAATTAGATCGCCATTTAGATTCGAACACCTTATCTCTTCGTAGTAAATTATGACTTGGCCCATTTAGGTCAAAGTTCGTGGACATTAGTTTTTTTTATTTTATTTTCTTATTAATTTTTACCTGAGGCATTGCCAGATGCTCAAATAAAAATAGCTAAGAGTTGTGTATAGTACATGATACGTTCTAAGTTTCCGAGATAACCTAAGCCGCAGGTAACAGTTATTTACGTCCAAATGATTAACATGATAAAACATAGCCTAAAGCCTTCTTTGATAAATAGACATTCATTATAAACAAAATTCCAAACCAGTAGTTCCCGAGCTTCGCGCGTTCAACTAAACAAACTCTTTAGTTTTTTTATATTTCTTTAAATCGTCTTGGTGTATTTTCTGCAAGTTGGGTTAACCTAGTGTTAAGACACTCCGTTCTCAACTTTCTACATGCAATTTCGATATTAAATACAATATAGAAATACGAAATCATCAAATTTCTAGTGCTTCACCATAAATCAAGTCGATTCCGCACAAAAATACGATAGAGCGGTACCGGTTCTATATTGTCACTATAAATTTTAATATTGATAGTGTTAGAGATTTTGGCATTGGGCTAACGAGCGCAGTAAAAAAGCTATATCAGTATATCACAGTGTTCCGCGTTTTGGACGTATCGCGTATAGCACTTTAAAATGTTCACAGTGAATTATTTAGAGTCGTTATTTTGTATTTTTTTTTTTAATTATAATTATTTATTTATAATATTGTGGAACAGTTGTTATAAGTATAGTTTAAATGAATATAGTTTATTAAAACTATTAATTCCTAAAGTATATTAAGTTATAAAAAACAATATTAGATAGCGATGGGTATTGTAAAAATAATTTAAATTAATTACTTTTCTCTTTAACCAATACAATACAAAAAAAAATTGCTTTTTCCATTCAACAATAAATCTAACAAAGTTAGATATTTACAGCTAACCATATATAGCCATAGCGTTTTTACCGGGGTTGAACACCGTTAACATTGAGATTCGCTTGACTAAAGTATCTAGTCATATTTCATAGCAGTTTTCCCAAGTAAAAAACTTAGAAACGTAGACGAAAAAGGAGTTGCTAGCGCAAAATATCATCAGGCACGAGCAATGAAGCGGCACGTTCCGCACTGGCGGTCGCGGCCATTATTTTTGCCGTTTAACCAGCAAGCACCGCCCCGCAAAGTTTTACTTACAAACTACTTGTCACAAAGCTACTCTATTACACTTTGGCCCACAAAAACGTGTTCCACTCATTATGAAACACAAAACCATAATATTTCGAACGTTAGACCGTTGCTACGAGAGTCTATTCGACAGCGGTTGCGTAGTATCGCGACGTTCAATAAATATGCTTTTTACTGTTATCTATATACAACCTTGCTAGGAGCCGGACCGGTATGGAGGCGAAACTATTCTAATAAAAAACTTAAACCAGTCCAAATTAAAGATAACATGTTGAAGGAATTAAAGTGACGCCGCGTAGGAGTGTCGCGGTGAGCCAGCCTTTGCGAGACTATTATACTAGTAATACCAGTAACTACTTTATAGGTTATTTATACCTATTTATACTTTATTTATATATAATTATGTTTATTCTATAAGTCTTCTGTATGAAAAAAAAAATGTATGGGGATTAAGAGATTAACAGTAGTTAGAGTGTCAAGTACTCCGTTTTTTATTTTGTACGCCTTATATTAGTTATTAGTAAAGGATCGCTTTTGTAATCAGATATTATGTATTAGGAATTAAAATTGGGAACAAGACTTAGGGCGAACCACCAACACAGAGAAAGGAAAAAAATAAATATAATCTTTTCCCCAAATGGGAATTGAACCCACGACAAATCTTAATAAAGCTATTTAACAATATCTATACTATATAAAATGTCGGTTTTATTTTTAAGCAACACATAGTATAGCCACATTAGTCGTGATAGATGTCAGTCGCAAGGCCGCAGCTATCAGACGTTTCAGTCCAATCACTATTTATAGACCTGTGATCCTTGCATTAGTATTGACTTGAATTCAAATTACTTCAATTAAGTTTAGTCTTTACTTATTTACTTATATGCAAGTTATTCGGATTTTACTAATTATCGACTAAAATTAAAAGTGGTGATCATAGCCTACTTTAGTTTTGTTGGCATCCACGTTTCACCTAATTTTCGAGATATTGCGTATTGAATTTGATTTGCGGAATACGGCGGACGTATTGAATTGATTGGCGGAATTTAACTCCGGGCTTTATCTTAGTATACAAGTATATGGGTTCGAACAAGCTACCACCGGCTTGGAAGATAATTCTGCTGGGAAGTCCGATCGAGAAGCTAAACGTTGCAAAAATGTGAAAACAAAAAAAAATAAGTGCCGTCACAGGATATAGATAGTTTGCTTATATAATAACCAATTATATGAACAAAATGCATTGTAATTGCATGCATATACACAAAGCTATGCGGTGTCGTAGTCACCCGCATGTAGGTATATACGAGTATATACGTACTTCAAAAATTCCACTGTACCGGTAATATGTTATATTTTATAACTAGCCTGGCGATTGTGTAATAGAATAGATTTGTTCTTCATTTATATAGGAAAAGTTATGGTTTTGCTCATATGTATATTTTTATATATTTTTAATGTGATTTTCGAAATATTTCGTGTAGAGTGGCGGAATTCAATGTGATTCTTCATTTATCATAGCGAAGAAATGAAAATTGCCCCTAATGGTAATCGAACTGAAAACCATCGATTTTCAGTCAGAAGATGCCTCACTGTGCTACAACGGCTAACCTACCTATACTTTTGTACATATCATTAACAAAAAACCTAAGTATAAATTACACCACAGAAGAATTTCTCATTCCACACGTTTTTATATGAGTAGAGTAACATATTTTCGGTCATTTCATAATGTTTGAACAACTAATTTAAATAATAGGTCTCAAAAGGCCGGTCACACAAGAATCACGATGAATAAAGCGCCATATCGGAACTCTTAATTGTCTTTAATGTTTTAACATTACACGTTATTTATCTATAAAGTTTACATAATTAATAGATAATTCTCACATTTAAAGATTCACCACTCGATAAGTATAATATTTTATGTTAAAAAATAATTTAATTTGATCAAGGACAGATTTTCAAATGAGATGGTCATTTACAAATATCATGTTTTCAACTAATGTGAAGGATGTATAAGATAGCTTATAGCTCTGTTCGCGAATATTTATTAATAACTAATCGTTGCCCAAAACTTTCTTTGCGTGGATTTAAAGATATAAAATGGAAAATATACGCACACAATTATATACCTAATGTTGAATTTAACATTTAAGATATTTATAATCGTGAACAGTCTTGTAATGTTACTAGTAACCGTTATTCGGTGTGTAATTAAGAGTATTATACTTTACTAAGAAATATATTCGTTTTCAAGACGAAATTCAAATCGCAGCGTTAAGTTTTGCGTCGCAACATGTAATGTCTCTTAAAATTAAAAGAAAGTACAGAATATAAGTCTTAACAACAGGTTATGCCTGCCAAATTTTCTAAATAGTAATGCGTAAAGAAAATGACTCTACTGTCTCTATAACTTTCTAGTAACGATTGGTAAATATATCACTAAGATAGCTAGTGAGTGAGTATTTTGATCAGACAGCGGCCGTGGCGCGGCCGTCGACCTTGCGGGGAAACCGTGTCAGGGAAATGCTTTCCTCCTGTTTATAAGACCCTCGAGGTGCACGGAACTCTACTATAGAAAAAAAAATGGGAAAAATATATATATTTTTTACCACGCTCATTCTTACTTTACTGTTAAATGAGAGAACGTCTACATTCTTAAATTATTTTACTTACTATATTTCCTCTTTCATTTGCTTATTTCCTAATTCCATATCGAAATTCCATGACAATGCTCACTAACCTTTTTTTCCATATATTAACATTTTTTTGCTAATCGAACCCACAACCATCGCCCACATCCAAATATCCATCAGTCAGTCACAAAGATGACCAAATTGGCAGAATGACACAGCCGCGGGATGCACGTATAGCGTCAGCAGACGTCCGGCGTCTTTATAAGGAAACTCCAAATAGAGCATACTGCGGTACGGGAGCATTGCATGTGTGTACAGAATACTAAACACTTGAATCGATATCAAAGAAATCCTCGCAAAGTTTTGGGGCTGTTTTAAAATATTAGCAGTTATTTTCTGTTTCGATTTTGGTTAAATTATTAATAAAGTGGGATTAAATAGCTATACGATTTTACTATTAGGTCTACATAGAGAATAAATAATATTAAAATATACGAACAGGTTATATACGATTTTATACGCGTAGTCAAAATGAAAATAGCTAAGAGTTGTATATGATATCTATATATAGTCACATCAAAACAATTATACATGTGACTGTAAAACCGACTGGTTGTGGGTTCGATCCCCACTCGAGGAGATGAAATATATACTTAAATTTATATTTCTATTTCTTCGCTCTGGTGTCTGCCACTCAACACGCAATGCCTCCAGAATTCGGCAGAAAGTGGGGAACGGAGTGTCTTAACACTAGGTTCCCTCTGCCTACCCTGCTGTGTGTGGGATACAGCGTGAAGCGGAAAACAATTAACACCATGTAACAAAGCCTTTTTTTTCGAACCACTTGTTCTTGTGATTAATGCATTCAACCAAACAAACTTTTGAGCTTTACAATATTTGTATAGATTTTAAGATACATGTCGATTTCACTGGCAAATATAACATTTACATATAACATAGTAGAAGTCAGTCAATAAAATAAATATTCAATTAAGAGAAAATAAAATGAATAAAATCATATTATTTATAAAATCCTTTTTATTTAATTAACAACAACATATGATATATTTATTTATTTATTTATTTAATACTTTATTACACCAACTTAAAAATAAAAATGTACAATGAAAACAATGGATAAGTATGGTGTAAAGGCGGCCTTATCACCACAGGTGATCTCTTCCAGGCAACCCTTACCATTAAAGAGATCAGAGAATGTGTGGATATTGGCTGGTGTACAAATGATAAAATATGTTATTTTAATATGATATACCTACATAAAAAAAAATACATTCTATATATTACAAACT
>JAATLQ010035496.1:0-29563 GCA_013421005.1 Heliconius erato x Heliconius himera
TTATGTATAAAAGTTGCTTAAATTTATTGTGTACTTTTTACGTGATACGTGTTCACATAAACAGACAAACAGACAAACAGATAAACAGACAAACAGACAAACAGACAAACAGACAAAAATTCCAAAAATGTTGGAAATGGATTCTGTTAATTATCCTTTAACACCCTGGCTAATTTTTTTTTAAATATTTTCAATGTACAGAAACGACTTTTCTACAGATTTATTATAAGTATAGATATATAAATATTAGGAAAGCTGTAAAATATCGGGCTATACACATTTAAATTATGGGCTCGATCGTTATATTAGGGATTATACTCTAAAGAGTTCCTATCATCATTTTTTCAAAAATTAAAACTAAATTGGAAAATTGGCATAAACGTGTAAAATAATCTTGATTGATTGATATTTCGGCGGCGTTAGAGATCAGTGACCGAAATGCATTAGCCTGTAACTTAATACTGTGCGGCTATCCGTCTTACAATTGACCAAAATTGCTTGAATATAAAAAATATTTATTAAAAGCATATATTGTTTAGATATTTTAATACGCTTGCACACTGTTGATGTCACCGCTCTTCACTTCATAATTTGGAGACATTGTCTACTTAGTCTGTGGTCTGTGGTCTATGGTCTGTGGTCTGTCTGTTTGTCTGTTAAGGAAATACGCTTTTATTATACATTAAAAAGTATAAAATTGTGCTACAAGTGCTACAGAACATGCACGAAGCTTTATATTTATAAGAATTCCACTATTCAGGTCCTGTTTCATTAACAGACCACTGTATGAGGCGTGATGATATTCTTGTATTGCTTGTATCATATTATAGGTATAAGCTATCCATAATTACTTAGTTTCATGATTGTACAATCTGCTCTGGTCTGGTCTGGTCAAATTCATTTTTTTAGATTTTATAACATATTCACAAGTCCACCTTAGAAAAGTGTATTAAAATATATAGCCTGGCCCTAAGTACTGTTTGTTACCTTTAAAAATAAACACAATAATACTTCGAATAAGTTCTATATACATATCTTTAATAGTTTATATTAATGTATTAAACTAACAAAACGTAATAGTAATAAATGATACGTACAATAAAAAAATAGTGTTTTTCTTTCTAACAATATTTATGGTAAGACTAAGTAACATCGATATGTATGTATTTTCACATCTTTAAAGTGCTATTCTACACTTAGGAAAGAAAAATACTTATTTAGAAAACGTATAAAAATTTGAACCCGCGTCTCTCGGAAACCGTCCAAGAGCTCTGACTGACCGCCGGCGCGGGTTCAAATCCCGCTACATTCTCAATTTTTATACGTTTTCTATATATCTATGTATTTGCAAATCCCTATTAATGTATCCTTAAGTTTTTCTTATTAAGCATTAACGTCGGAGCAATATCACAAATTGACAGTAATCGCCTTATACTGACATTTAACAGATAGCCATCATAATTACACTGTAATAATTAAAATATTACTGCATTTTCATTCTCTTGATTAATTGAGTACCGCCACTAAACACGTAATGTTTCGAGAATTTGGCCGAAAATGGGGAACGGAAATAACTTAATGGGAACGGGGTTTCCCAGGTTTTCTCTGTTTGTCTCTGTGTGAAGCTAAAATAATAGTATAATTTGTAAGTTAAAAAAATTGTTATAAACATTGCAAAATAGTAAGCAATAGATAGTAATATATCTCTCTCTTATCGTATTAGTCCCAAAAAAAATCTAAATTAAAATAATGAGCTGATAATACATTTTCATATTTTTTTATCAGCTTCACGCTGTATCCCGCACACAGCAGGGTAGACAGAGGGAACCTAGTATTAAGATACTCCGTTCTCCATTTTCTGCCGAATTCTGGAGGCATTGCGTGTTGAGTGGCAGAACTCAACGCTGCGCTTGTCCTCGACACCAGAGCGAAGAAATGGAAATATAAATTTAAATAAATATTTCATCTCCTCGAGTGAGGATCGAACCCACAAACAGTCGGTTTTGCAGTCACACTTTGTGCCCCTGCGCCACGACTGGCCTCAATTTTCATTAAATACTAGTTATAATTTAAATAAATCTTAAAACTTTATTATTATTGGACATTTTTTTTATAAATGAATGTAATTTGACGACGCATCCACGCGTCACAGGTCCTCTCAAGCGGGATATCGCGAAAAAATTTAATAAAAAGCGTAACCGAGCAAGAATCATTTTGCTGACTCGATGCCCTTTAAGGGGCGCCGCATACGTAAATATATATAAATAGTAATAATATTGTTTTTAAGGTATAATTGTTATCGTTTTGACTTAAAATGCCCGGAAGCGTATATGAAGAGATTGACTACAGTGGATGAGGTGAAAAGTTTTAGAGACCGTAGCGTTTTGGACTTCTATTCTACCTGGTACGAAGATACCTGGAAGGGACAAAGAGAAAATAAAAAAAAAATATTTTTCGATGGAAAATGTAGGACGGACTATTTTGATACTATTATCTGTTTGATTACCCTCCTAGGTGGCAAAAGGCTTAAAAACCACTTTTATAAATGCAGGTGTTACAATTTTATCTCATATAGTAAGTAGGTTTAACAGTAGATACTTATTAAAACATTTTTTTATTATACTGAGTCCAGATCTGTGGCTATCCGGCTATCTAGCTATTCTGTTAGATATTTGGAAGGTCTACCTAACAGGTAGGTTTGAAAATTCGAAATAATTTATAGCACATTTCAGCCTATTACATGATCCATATATACATTACATATCTATTTATTAAAAAAAAACTAAACAAATTTTCCTTATGTATAAGCAATTTTTACACAAAACGAAAGATAACAAAGTTCTATTAAGAATGTCTTTTTAAAATCGCATTGTACAGACGGCCTTAGTAAGCGGCATTTCTAAGGTCGGGGCTTAGCCGGGCCCAACTTCCTTGACAAAATTCAATTTAGATCATTCTTCTATAGCATTATCCCGGATTGAACCCCCTACCCCCGAAAATTGGATCGTATTTTGCATAAAATGAAAATCGAATGGAAACTAACAAAATAAGAAAAGGCCCTGATAAATGTCTCGGTCCGAGCGATGATTGGGAGGGTGGATTGTTACTTACATATGAACAAAGTTGGAGACACTTGTTGTTGAACTGTGTAACTTTATTTGTTTGTTTTTGTTTTAAATTTATTGCTTTGTTTAAAATTTGTTCTTGATTTTTTAGTTTCACGCTATATCTTGCAAATACCAGGATAGGCAGTAGTAACTTAGTATTAAAACACTTCGTTCTCCAATTTACGCAATTTTTTTTAGATATTGTATTTTGGGTAAAGGAATTCAAAGTCATACTTTGCCTTGTAATCACAGCAAGGATATGAAAATAATTAATCTCACAACTGGGAGTCCAATCTAAAATTATTGTGAGCAAATTTGGAAATATTTGCTTAACGTCAGATTTCTTTCATAAGAAATCAGTCATCAATTATGCAGACCGTCGTAGCGTAAAGGTAGAAGTAGTGCATTGTGAACGAGACAGTCGTGGATTCGACTCCCACTCTTACATATTTGTGTATTTTCATTTTCTCGCTCTGGTAAAAAGTAAAAAACGCGGCGTTCAGCTCCTCCATTCAATAATCAAGAATTCGTTCATAAAATTTATGAATGGAGAGACATACTCGTATGTATGAGTATGAGTATAAGAACTATCGTGGCGCATTGGCTCAGCATCTGACTGTCAGCACTACGATTGTAGGTTTAATACTGGATACCAGGAATTATTGTTTTTAAATTATTTAATTTCCCCGCTATTGTGGACAAAGTGCATTTGTTACGAAAAGTGGGGAACGGAACACCTTAACATTGGGTTCCAACTGCCTATCTTGCTATATGCAAAAAAAAAACTGTGAAATTAAAAAAAAGATGCGTATAGGTATAGTATTCTAAATATAAGTTTATGTGGAAGTAAAAACATCGCCTCAGGCGAAACAGCAGAATAACGCGGGCAATGGACCGAAAAGACCGATACCCCTCAAATATGTTTATTATAAATATCTTAACTTGTTCATGTCGTTGGCTTTATTTACATGTAGAAATAGTTCTTTTTCTATTTTTGGGTAGTAAAAAATAAACCATATAGAATCACTTTATTGTTTGACCGAGACTGACAGGGTCTGTAAAGACCGTTGTCTCAAGAACTTGTTGACGTATCAAGCCGGAATTGATATCAAATATTTAAGTCTGCAATTCTGTTAAAGCATAGAAAAAAGTATAACTTTTTTACTTTAGTTCAAGCCGTAGCCCGCACGATGGGAGAACGGACTGAGTGTTGTAGCACTCCATTATTGCATTTGTGGTATGGACGTTAACATTCTTACTCTTTGTTTAGGAACTACAAGGTAAACGAGTGTAAGGACCCCCTCACTACTTTTACTCAACTTTGCGGAGGAAGGAGATGAGCTTTTTAAAGTACTCATGTCATAACGATTATTTTGACAAACTTTATCTAATTAGACAAATATAAATATGAATTCAAAGTTTCTCCCAAAGGTAATATTTGTCACGTTACCAATAAAAATGAAATGAAAACTTTCTTCATCTATGAAAACCATATTATTATTGAGCTTAATTTGAAATTTATTTGTTTTTCCTTCCATTGACATACGTCTTTTTTGTCGTATAAATAAACAAGATAAATAATTTCGCTGTATTCCTCATTACAATGCGTAGAAGACTTGCTTTTAAGTCACTCCATCCTCCACATTTAACTTTTAATTTACATTAACTGGTGAAACTTAACGCAGCTCTCCGTCTTGTCACCACGGCGATGAAATAAAAGTAATTAATATCCCGAGTGGGAATCGAACAAATAACCATCGCTTTTACGGTCAGTTGCTGTCCCACTTCAATACGACAGCTCACTTCAAAAATCTATTATTATAACAAAATTATAAACGATTGAGCACACCGCCGAAAGTAATATTCCTTAGAGAACGTATTTAGTTAATCTTTTTATAAATAATTCAAGTAGACGCAGTAAGGACCTGGCTCATCGCGCCGCGGGCTATACGAAAATTAGAAAGGAAATCTGGCTTTATATCTTGTAACATAATAAAATTTGAAACAAAAGTGGAAATGTTCATTTCTTTGAAGTATTTTAAAGAATTGTTGAGAAAAAAATAAACTTAAAAAAGTATTCAATTTTTGTAATGGTTATGTATTTAAGTTCGTTTTGATGTTAACAAAGTAAGAATAAATCTGTAAAAACTTTTTTATTAGTTTAATATTCTATCTTAAAATCATGTTAATGGTAGGTATAATATAGAAGTTGAACATTTGGTATACACCGTTCATATGAGATGGACGCGGAAAGGCGTATAGATGCCGGTCACAAAGTTACTGATGTCTTAGCTGCATTGATGCACGTTTGGCCTAGTTGGCTGTGATACGACAGCGAAATGTAGAGAGAGTATTACAGAAGAAGAATGAAAGATGAATATCTCCATACTAAGTAAGAAGTATAAAACAGTGTCTTAGCACCGAGTTCATCACCTTCTCTGTTATACGACATGGTGCAGCGGAACAGCGACAGAACGTTGTGGGTTCGATCACACTTGGCACATTTTCAGTACTCGCTCTATTAACAAGATAAAGCGTGGCGTTGAGTTCCGCCACGCAACACTACAAATATTGAACGGAAAGTGGTCATCGGAGTGTCTTATCTCTAGATTTCCTCTATCGATTCTATCGATCCCACGATATGCGCGATGCAGTGTAAAGCTGAAAAAAAATAATAACGAGCCAGGGGTGACATAAATATATTAAATAAAGATAACACTTTGAATAAAAATTGTCGAGGGTCGTCGGAGTAATGACGTGTAAGAGATACAGGTTAGGGTTATAGGTGTATCCGTAATACGTTTCAGTGACTTTGAAAAACGATATGTTTTGTAGATAATTTTATTTTGCTTCATATTTTGTTTTGGCTTCACGCTATATACCTAACATAGTGTTGAGACACTCTGTTTTCCACATACACTGATTTCGAACGAGGTGAGTGGCAATACTCAATACCGCGCTTTTTACGTCTTGTCAGAGGACATGCATACGCATCTTTACATTTTCAGAGTACTATAAAGAATACATAAGTATGGTTTATTGGCTAGTCATTTAACGTTGAATAAATCACAGAATAAAATAGAATAAAGAGTTGCCAAAGTGAAGAAATGAAAATATTAAAAACTTCATACCCACCGAGTGGAAATCGAACCCAAATTCGTCGCGTTACAGTTTTTCGCTTGTGCCCCGTGCACGATTTATATATAAAGATAATTAAAATTAACATTAATTATCATCATTCATCAGTCTAAATAGTCATTGTAAAGAGAAAAATCATTTAAGAACTTCATTTCCTACGGAAACTTGATAAAAACTTTTTTAATGTTCTGGAAAACAAATTGGCAGCATTTTTATTTGCCGCTATTTAGCTATTGTACTTGTCAATGTCGTACCAGAGCAGGACGGTTTCTGACCGTAAACACGACGGTTGTGTGTTCGATTCCTACTTGAGTAAGTGAATTATTTTTATTTTCACACTTTGGTATCAAGACCAAGCGTATCGTTGACCCGCCACTCAACACACAAGATCTTGGAAATTGGGCAGTGCTTAGGAAATTCTTCCTGTAAACAGTGAAACTAAAAAATGTATTTTGCAGTTTAAATACCTCAATTATTATTGTAATATAGTTTATAGCATTCTTACTTTTAAAAAAAAAAAAGAAGCTTTTGTTATAGCAGGGTAGGCGGAGAGAACCTTGTATCATCATAAGGCACTCTGTTATTGACCTTGTTTGAGATACTGCGTGATGTTGTAACTGACACCCCACTCTCCACATAATAAAATATTTACTTAAACAACAACTGTCTTTCTAATGGTACTTGTTATGCTAGTTTATATAAAATTTGTATTAGAATTGTAATATGTGATGTTGATTAATTTGTGAGATCAATATAAGTCGGCCGACAAGTTAAATAAACGATCTATAGAAGCATCGCTTATGCATCGCAAGCGCACCGCGAGACAACATCACTATTTTCATTCACTAAAATTAAATTAAAAAATTAAATTAGCTTCACGCTGTATCCCGCGCACAGCAGGGTAGGCAGAGGGAACCTAGTGTTAAGACACTCCGTTCCCCACTTTCTGCCGTATTCTGGAGGCATTGCGTGTTGAGTGGCAGAACTCAACGCCGCGCTTAACCTCGACACCAGAGCGAAGAAATGGAAATATAAATTTAAGTAAATATTTCATCTCCTCGAGTGGGGATCGAACCCACAACCAGTCGGTTTTGCAGTCACACCTCGTGCCGCTGCGCCACGACCGGTTCATTCACTAAGCCAAGCATTTATTAGTACCAGCGAAACCAAGCAGCAGTCGGCTATGACTCCAATATCAGTTATTAGTAAAACATAGGGTCAATGAACTCCGACAATCGTACAAATAGCTTATAATTTATTACCGTCTAATATCTTTATAATATTTAATTAAATATATCAAAACATTGTCTCTATTATCAGACATTGAATATACTCATATTATATAATATTTAGAAATTGTAAATATGTAGGTATTTTCATATAATTATATACATATATGAAGGTATTTTTATATCATATTATAAATTATACTATTATATTTATAAATATTTATTTTTACAGTAATGTTAAAATTTTTGCGAATATATAAACATTATATCAATAAATATAATTTATCTAACCTATATATTATATAACTGTAATTTCCTAACAAAAATGGATTAAGAAAAATGGCGGCAAGCATTCTACGTAAATTATTAAAATTGTAATTTTACATACCTCATAAAAAATCTTTATGCATTTATTTCAATTATACAATTAAATAATATTTATCGGTGTATATTAATGGCGTTATAAGTATTAATATTAATCTTCTTTATATTAATAATAAGCTATTAAAAACTTACCAACGAAATATTCCAAAATAAACAATCGTAAATAGTGTCAGCACTTATAACTTATTTTATCAGTCTCGAATACTTAAATCACTATTATAATATTCACTATCTTACATATTACAAATATAAAATATAACTTATATGTAAGTTATAAATTAAAACTTCTCTAAACAATTTTGATTAACTATCTTTCACCAGACGCGCCCGCCATCTCCCGTCTCTTTTTTTTTCCTTAGACTTTTGACATTGACAGTAACTTATTCAGCCAACATTATATTTTGCAATATTAAAAATATTAATTATGTTATTATTTCTTTTAAATTATAAAATACAGTGATTATTTATAGTTATAAAAATATTTTTATTAAATAATTATAATAATAAATATATTTTATGTCTCTGATTATCAATATATATATTACGTTAATTTAATATTATTTGCGAATGGAACGCATAATCAAAGAACTAAACTAAACTATTATAAATATAACTGTATTGATCGTAACTATAAATTAAATAATATTATTAATTATATTTATAAATATTGTTTGATATATATATTTTTAATTAGTTATATTATTCACCCGTACATTTTAGTAATGATATGGATCGTTACAATATGTGGTGGTGATCAACTCCAAATAACCATTTCCTTTACAGTAAGATGCTGCCCCTTGTGACGTAAAATGTAAGTGAAAAAGTTACATAAGAATAGTTAATACTTACAGAAGAAATTTAGTTTATTGCTTTAATTTGTAAATATTTTTTTTTCTTAAGTATTATTAAATTTCGATACCTTATGAGTCATTCTACTAAAATACAATATGAATTAATCACAGATATCTTTCACTATAATGCCAACACAGTAAAACCATATAAGGCAATGTTGATATAAACTGCATGCAACTGTTCAAATGACATTTAGAAAGCAGATAAAACCATAATTAAGCTAAAGGTTACGAAGAGAGCTTTAATAAAAGCATTTTGCCGAAAATTTAGCTAAAACAGCCTTTATTGAGCTTTTAATAGAAGTAATTTTGTTGAATGTGTTAAATTTGTTGGTTTGTCTGGCTTATTTGGTGTAGTGTTCGAGCTTTCTTGCTAATTATTAGGTATACACTGAAATGGCAAAGATTATGAATAAGTATATTTTTAGTTTTACAATTACGATTTTTCTCATATAGCAGGATAGGCAAAAGTATAAGCCTATTGTTAAGATACACCGTTCCCTATTTAAATCAAAACATTGCGGTGGCATTCAACGCCGCGCTGAGACTTGTTAACAGAACAAGGAAATGAACCCTCCACTGTGTTTCTGGTAAGATGCTGTGCCACTGTCATACGATTGCCTCAAAATTTGACGCTTGGTCTGAAACTTTTTTTTTTATATTTTAACTCAATATATCCTTATAGAGAATGACAATCAATATCTAAAAAAGGGTGTAAAAGTGTGGTAGATGTACATTTTAAAAAGACACTTCTGGCGTAAAAACTATAAGAGCTTTACGAATGTGGCTCTAAACGTATTGATTGTTGATCCAATCGTTATTTAGGGCAATGATCAAAGTTATTTTTTTTAGTCTAGTTCTGCCGTGTTGTAACAACAGAAAAATTTAAAATTAATCTAAACTTAGCTGTAAAAGAGCTTTTCTTATAACCACACCTGCACTACAACCGCATATTCTATGTAAAGCGAGTCCGGCGTAACGCCATCTTCGCCGTTATCCGCTAACGAAGCCGGTCGTAATTAAACCTCGTTATCTCACCAGGTGGGGTGAAGCGCGAGTGCAGATATGCGACGCAAACAATGCCGTCGCTGGTGTAGCTTAGCTAACGTATTTGTGTAATTGCGATTAAAGCTGTTTCTCTTTTTGTGAACTTGGTTTGTTTTTGCTAAAAAATATGTATAGAGAGGCTGTCGTGGCGCAGTGTAATGGCATATAGATGGTATTAAATTTGATCTCTATTCGAATGAATTAACCTCTGTTTTTAGTTTCAGTGAATAGTTCTCAAGAACCTCGTGTTAAGATACTACGTTTTTTACTTTCGGCCGAATTCTTGAGATAATTCATATAAAGCGGCAGACCTTAATGCCAAGTTATGCCTCGTTATATAAAAATATTAAATTTTGAACTCACAACCGTCGCATTTACAGTAAAAAAGAAAAAAAAAGGATCAAAGTTCTAAGACATTTCGTTTTCAACATTATTTGTGAAATTGTAAAACCACACCTAAAAATAATATAAAAAATCCTTCGAGACAAATTTGAATCCGTAACTATCACAAATAAGCCACGTCCCGCTTGTTAAGATGGCGTCAAAACAATATTTCATTATAAACATTTTTGATCTTTAGTTTAACGCAATTAATACTGAATAGACTCGTATTAGGCATTCATATTGCAGACACGTACTGAAACGTCGTTTATATTCAAATGTTGCCGGCAAGATTGCTTTTTGATGACTGTAATAACAGTCATATAAAATTAATTGCTGCCATCATTTTTTTATTATGAAATGTCATTAGTGTTTTTTTTTCTTTTTTATCTAAGAGAGAACCTAGTGTTATGACACTCTGGTCATCGCTTCCCATCCAATATCGACAGACTGCATAGTAAGAGGCAAAACCAATAAAGATAATATATTCCAAAGGCCAGATTTATGTGATCTGAGTGAGATTGTTCTTGACACAATGTTCAGGTGTTCGATCATTTTCATTCACAAATTATAATCTAAGAAATAAAATGGCATCTCAAGATCGATATCAAACTTGAGAACGGTTTATAAATACGGACCTAAGTATAGAAGGTAACTATGAGCGTAAAGTTAGTACAGTGGAGATCTATAATTCGCTTTGTACAAAGATGCTGCTAGCATCTTTATCAGAATTAAGAATTTGGACGTAGTTTCATAAAAACTACGGTATAATTCTTAATTCTGATACAAGTGTGTGGTTTTACTTAAATTTTAAAATGATTTTTTTAAAACATTTTGTTAGTAACAACATCAAATCAAATCAGCTTATGTGTGAGTGAGTGGCGGAAATCAACGCCGCGCTTTTGCCTCGACATCAGAGAGAAGAAATAAAAATATAAATTTAAGTAAATATTTTATTTCCTCGAGCAGGGATCGAACCCACAATCAGTCGATTTTACAGTCACACCTTGTGCCCTTGCGCCACGATTTATCTCTGAGCCAGATTTCACTCTGCTTATACTGTGGTATACGGAAAATGGGAAAAAATAGAGTAATTACCTATTCGAAGTCGTTGTGCCGATAAAGCGAAACATTAAAGTCATAATCGAAAAAAAGGTGACTCTAACTCGGAGTAATATTTTTTTTTTATTTCCTCGCTCATAAAAAGACAAAGCACGTGGTTGAATTTCATCACTTGATCACTTGATGCGTTGAGCAGAGTGTAGAGATTAGACACTAACACCATATCCACTGTGATGTGCGTTGCGTGGAAAATGCTAGAAGTAAAAATAAATCACTGGATACTTACTATTCAGCATCCATAACCATACTAAAGCCAGACTGATAAATGATCTTCACTTGAATCCAGAGTTATTGAGAGATAACTGCATTGGGTCTAGACGTATTATACACCGATAGATGCCTGCAACCAGTTTTTTAACTTAAAAAAATATCTGGTTGTCTGTAAAGTCAGGTTACCGACAATAGTATTACGTGATAATGTCATTACAAAATGTTGATGAAAAATTGCATACTTTTTTGAATTGTATTATTTTCACTGAATTATAATTATTTTATATAAAAGGCTGGCACTTTTTTAAGGCTATTTTTTTTAGAATTTAAGCACAAATATATAGTTTCCGATTTTTTTTCTGAACAGTACCAGTTCTGTAGATGCTAGCTACCAAATTTCATAATTCTAGGTCAACCGGAAGTATCCTTTTAATTTTGATTCCTTTTATAGTGTCGTAAAACGCGTTTTTTGCTATATAAACGGCCATATCTTTTTTTTTAAGTAAATGAGGAAATTATGGGAACGTAGATCTGAGTATATGGAATTTCAACTCGATATATTCAAGCGTTCCTGAGATAATTGCTCTTGACAGAGAAACAGACAGACAGACAAATAGACGGATGGACAACAAAGCGTTCTTATAAGGGTTTCTTTTTTCCTTAAATGGTAAAGGTCGATAAATTTACATTTATTTGCACTCGTTAATTAAAATGTTTTTTTTTACTTATACAACGTTCATAAAGAATTCCTAATTATACGTCACTACATTCACTTCTCGCCCATCTATATTACTAGATATTAACGATATCAGCTAACTATTGATAATGTTACAAAGTAAAAAATTTGGCTGATAAAATAAAATATAGATAGTATATACCTGTAATATATATATCTAACTAACTAAATATTTCATTCTGTTTCCCATATGTATTTTTCTCTAGTAGTCCAAATCAATCTTGAGGCCATTCGTGGCACAGGCCCAAAAGTGTGCGACTGTAAGCGCGATAGGATGGATATTGGATTCGATTCCCACTCGTGGAAATGAATTGTTTAATAGCCCGGCGTTGAATTCCGCCGTTCAATACGCAATGCCTTCTAAATGAGGCGAAGAGCGAGGCGAGGACGTATCTTAACGGGAATGGAATATTTTAACACAAGGTTTCCGGGATCCCTCTCTCTACCTGGCTATGTGCGTGATATATCATATAACTATTATTGAAAAATCAATCTCATTCAAATTTTAAAGTATAAAAAAATATATATAAATTTTCAACTATAACAAAAAAACATATCATATTTAGGTAAACTCACACACTTATTAACTACAATCGTATAGTAGTCTAACATATATTCCATGAATAAACAAATTAAAAGATCACACGCTGTTTCCGGTGTATTGTACATGAATAAGACATGAGGCAATTACTTGAAAACTCCCTCGACGATAACGTAAATAGTCGACATAAAGACTATACTAAACGTATTGTTATATAGTTTGGATTGTAATTTTCAAGACTTATTACTATTTATGGGGAACAGAGGTGTCTTAATGGGAATAGAGTGACTTAACTCTTGTTTACCAGGTTCCCTTTGCCTAACCCACTTTTTGTGGGATATAGTGGCGAAAAAAGGTTAATTTATAATTTTTTTTAAAAGAAATTAGCTTTAATATGCGTTGCCCAAAAGTTCAAATGGAAATAACTAACAGTCGTGTACATTGGTCTGGACTGGACTAATTTTAACTGACCTAAGTAGCTTTGACCGCAATTACTGCAAAACAATTAACGTCATATAATATAGGTGTCTTTAATAAATGTAGACAAATTAGCTCAAGGATGTAAAATAAAAGATCATTGTATAAAATGAGCGACCGTAAACGTAACTTTCAATTAATGGTAATATTATTATAACATATTTATAAAAATCCATATCATATTTTACAGTTAAATAACAACTATTAAAGCGACTTTATCCAGCTATCAATTACCAAAGAGAAGAAAAGATAACCTACGTGGATTTCCGCGAAACTCGAATATTATAACATGAGAATGATATTATATTTCTAGCTTCAATTTTGATAATATACGTATATTGATAATTGGCTGATGTTTAAACGAAAATAATATAATTTTTGATTGTGCTGTTCTTTATATCGAAATTCACATTTTTATTCTATCTTATTGCAGCTGCACAGCGCCTGACTGTAAACGCGACGGTTGTGGGTTCTATTCCTACTTGGATGTACAATATTTTTATTTCCTCGCGCTGGTAACGAGGCAAAGCGCAGCGTTTATTTCCGCTACCCAACACGCAATGCCTTAAGACAGAGGTGAGGAACGGAAGTATCCTAATGGGGAATGAAACCAGGCTCCCAAGTTTCTTCTGCCTACCCTGCTATGTGCGGGATACGGCGTGAAGCTATAATTTAATCCAATTTTCCTTCAATATAATATAATCAAATTTCTAATAAATATAATTTAATCAAATTTCCAATAAATATAATTTAATCAAATTTCCAATAAATATAATTTAATCAAATTTCCAATAAATATAATTTAATCAAATTTGCAATAAACATAATTATTGCTATCGTTTTATTTTGATATATTATGTACATGAAACAGGCAACACCTAATATATTTAATTCTAGATAGTAATCTAAATTACAATTCATTCGTTATAACATATGCATAGAGTAAATGAAATGTAGGTAAAAATGATTATTAATATGAAATAATTATTGAAAAATATTTTTAAAAAGAAGGATATAACTAAATGTTTTGTTTCATACATAACACGTTCAAAGGGCAGAGCGGTTTACATCCTAACTTGAAATATAGCCTCAAGCCTTTCTCGATAAATTAACTAACCAAGACAAAAAAAAAACATTATATCAAATGAGTAAACCAGTAGTAGTTCCTGAGATTATCGTTCACCATACACATAATGCTATATTTGAAATTAATTAGAATATATTTGAAAGCTCTATAGAACAATAATCTGCGTTCAGTACAAATTCGCAACCTGCTCAATCCGAAACTGTCCCCGGAAAATGAAATACAGCGTTGTAAATGTAACATAGATAAGCAAATTTATATTTCGCCTTTAATTACTACAAACACAGACCAACTCACAAACACTGTTTCTAGATTTATGAGACTTTACTTTGAACTCGTTAGGGTATTGCGAAATTAAATAAGGTGTATGTGATACTTTGTTTTTTAATATCTATGATAATATTTTAAAAAAATAAGAGTTTTTTTTTTGAGTCAACGCGCTAATGTCATGAATATTATTAGTTCATTCAGATTCGAATAGAAAAAATATTTATATTTTTCATTATGTAAGTAATAATATTAGGTACGGAACCCTCAGTGCGTGAGTCCGAATCACACTTAATCGGTTTTTTCTTAATTAACTACTCCTTTGTTGGATTCCCGCCCAAATTCAATAGATTGTATATAAAGTGGCGGTCCTAAACGTCGCATTTTGTTTTGCTAGGATGGGGAAATGTATCCATAACTATCGCGTTTTCACTTAGATATTGCCTCAGTACTAACTGCCTCTATATGTTCATATAGAGCCATAATCTTTGTTTTAGTTTTTCGCAGTGTCCCACATATAACAAGGTAGGCAGAGGGAACCTGGGAGTCTAGTATTGAGATACTCCGTTTTCATTATGACACTTTCGTTTCTCACTTTCCACTGAATTCTGAATTGTAGAGAGGACAAACTCAAAGACACGCTTTGTCTAATTACCAGTGTGAGGAAATTAAAATATTCAATTTTTCATTTCCTTGAGTGGGAATCAAACCTATAATCTGCCCTGCTTACAGTCATACGCTTGTGCCAATCCGCCACGTTTGGCCTCAATAATATATAATATATATGTCTCATAATATAGAGACATATAATCAAATTTATGAAAGTCTTAACCATATAACCATTGCAATTTTATATATTTTTTTAGCTATTTCGTTTATCGAGCAAGGGTGGGTCCCCAAAGTATTCTGATTACAGGGCGAAGGGGGGTAATTCGAAAATATTACGTTACCTCCTCATCCCCTGTGGATACATCGTTAATACGGGGACTATGTGTGTTTGCAGGATTTAATTTTAAGCTCTGAAATGATATTGCGACTAGAATATTCTTACGCAAATACGTACTATAGGTATTATTAAAACTTTCCATTATTTTTACAGGCTGGAATGCTATAAAAATATACATTTTGAGTTTATTTATAAAATTTTGTTTTGCGTATTAAAAAATATATTGAGTAGTGGAACATAACACCGCGGAACGGAAGAATGAACTTATTTTTAACCGAAAGATTATTTCCAAAAGTAATCACTTGACAAAAGAAATCTGGTAGTTATATATTTATATTACATTTTTATAGTCTTATTTCATAATAATAATTGAAAAAATAAATACTTTTTTAGAAACCTATAAAAATTTTAATGTAGCGGGATTTGCACCCACGCCTCTTGGCTTGGATTGTCGATACTCCATACATACTGGTACATACATTCAATTAAAACTATGTTCTACTTCGCCCCCAATTTGTCAATTACAACGACGCCACTAGCAAATGATGCAGGAAATTCACTACGTCCCTTCCACTCCATAAATCCCGCAATGAAAGATATCGGGTCGAATCCCGCGGGATTCCGCTTGATTTTCTAATATTTCACCCTTAATTTGGGATTTTGGCATACGTTATATTAGATGGCATTGACTTTAGATTTTCATTTAGATGTATTTTAATTGGATTCATAGAGCGTTTTTAGTTTCTAAATAAAGATTTCGGTTGTGTATTCGAATTTAACTACAGAAAGTGCTTATTATAAAAAAAATTGACTGTAAAAGCTATATATTTTTCGTTTCAATTTTCACTCAGAAGAATGAATTACGTTCCTTTTTTACGGTTCTGTACCTCAAAAGGTAAAAATGAAAGCTTCATAGAATCACTTAGATATCCGTCTGTCAAAATCATTTATTTCAAAATCGCTTGGAGGTATCACGCTGAAATTAATAGTCAATATTTAAGTCTATAATTTCTTAAATCACAGAAAAAATCAATCCTCTATGTTAACTAAATCAAAAGACATGAGCATTTATGCATCGCTTTTGCTGCATGTTGTGTTCGCCGCGTAATCAAATCCCATACGGTACTTGCCGTAAACCTATAGTTATAAAATATTGCACGAAGAGAAAACTTCTATTACAAAAAATGAAAAAAATCCGAAAAATGACAGTTTATAGATATTTCTTAGAAAAAATCCTAACACATTTATATTTGTAGTTATTTCACTTTAAAATAAGCGCAAATACTGACAAACTTGAATTTATCAACTTTTACAAATTGTAGTTACGCCAGTAAAGAAGCCTTGATGAGCCAGTCCGACTCACACTTAGCCAGTTTCTTCACTCTGGTAACGAAAGACCTTGTTGTTATATACGTGAAGAAAAAAAAACATAGAAAACAGTACACAGCGTGTAGCCTTATCGTATCTTAGAAATATAAACACAAAATTCCAATTCGATGAGGCCGGTCGTGGCGCAGCGGCACGAGGTGTGACTGCAAAACTGACTGGTTGTGGGTTCGATCCCCACTCGAGGAGATGAAATATTTACTTAAATTTATATTTCCATTTCTTCGCTCTGGTGTCGAGGTTAAGCGCGGCGTTGAATTCTGCCACTCAACACGCAATGCCTCCAGAATTCGGCAGAAAGTGGGGAACGGAGTGTCTTAACACTAGGTTCCCTCTGCCTACCCTGCTGTGTGCGGGATACAGCGTGAAGCTAATTTAATTTAATTTTTTTTAATTCCAATTCGACCTTAAATCTATATATAAGGTTCAATCCAAGCAATTACTCGGGAATTAATTAGGTTATATGTAATGATGTGCATAATTAACACCCGTCCCTTCCACCCCATAGCCCTGTGCGGGTGTGCGGCAAGACGAGTACGGTCCCGTGGGGTCGGATTTGATTTTCCTTAGATATTATGTCCCTTATAGAGCTACTTTGTGTTACTGTTTATTTTTGTATATATAAATATAGGAAAAAAGAGAAAATGTACAGTTTTTATCTGAGGATATCTAAAGTTGTCTAGTGCAACACAAGCGTACAAGCGTGCGACTATAAACACACATATTTAATTTTCATTTCCATGCTATTGTGGCAATAAGTTCGTTAAGCAGCGCGGCGTTAAGTTCCGCTACTGAACAAGCAATGTCCCGAAATTAGGCGAAAATAAAGGAACGGACTGCCTTAATGGAAAACGGATTGTCTTAACTGCGTACTCTGCTATGTGTGAGATAAAGCATAGAACCAAAAAAGTGATTGTTGTAGGTTTGTTTGATTGGTTTCTTTAAAAAAATTTAAAGAAGAGAGGTACTCTAGTTTAGTTAGACTGGGTGTAACCGCAAAATAAAGAAGAGTAAGTAGTCTTCTTTACGTAAATCTCCTTACGTAAATACAAAAAGACAAAAAAGTACCAACTATTGTTAATCCACTCAAATTACGAGAAAGTTTTAATTATTTTAGAACACTTGTTAATAGTGGAACGTAGTGGTATTTGAACCCGCGCCTATTGGAAGCTGTTTAAGCACTCTGACTGAAGCCATGTGCACTTATCAAGGTACGTTAAAGTTGCCTATTACAACATATTTATGTTTTAAATAAATACCTCTGTAGGGGCATTTTACAAATTTCTGCTACCCAATTTATTATCATTGGACAAAAGCTTGCTATTTATAAAAATATTTTTAACATTTTTAAAATAGAATTCTGTATATTGAAAAAAAAAGCGTAAATAGTATAACAAAGTTTACATAGGGCTCATGTGCTGGTATTATAAATAAATAGATCACCAACTAACACCTAACTTCCATCCCCGTTTCATTTAAAAATGAAATGTTCTGCCTTTCGTCTGATTTTGGAGAGCGTGTCCGTATTTATTTCTATTAAATTCAAGAAAACACGAAACATTTTCATAGGTAAATTCCCCCATGCCCATCCTGTTTCATTCCAACCGTAATAAATTGAGCTAACCGAGTGTCATAACGAACGCAATCAAACATTCCACTCAAAATATACGAATATAAATACTCTAAGCGACGACCGGTAATTTTGGTATTGTCAGTGTCCATGCTATAGGGTTGGCACATTTTTAATTTGCAAATGCATCAATGTTCAATAACACAAATGTGAAATTGTGAATATATTGATAATGACGTATGTAGGTTGTAGTCATTTTTTCAGAATTGAGAAGAATTTTGACATTATTTAATTAATTGTACATCTAAGAAAAGGTTAATCGGAAAATCGTTTCATAGCTATCATAATTGTTTGAAAACTGATGACTGACTTTATATACTGATTACTTGTAATTAAATTTAAACATACATAATATGCTAAGTAAAATGTTCCCTATATAAGAATATTAGGTTATTTTTTACTCATTAACAAGTTGAAATCTTGCTACGTCCAAGTTTTTCTACATTTTCTTTAATAAGTATTTTTCTTTCTTGAGCGTGGAATAACGCTTTAAAAAATATCAAAAAAGTTCTTTTTTTTATTTTATATCTACTTTTTGATTTTATAAAAACGTAAACAAAACATTTTTGATTTTAGACCTAGGTCGGGTAAATGAAACGTAGGACGACAATTAATCTAATTAATTAAGACAGAATGATGATCTTGTCAGAACAATGGATTAGAAGAGCAGATAGACAGAAATTATTGGAAATCCAATGAGGAAACATATACCCAGCAGTGGGTAAAACAAGAATGAAAAAGAAAAAGAAGAAAAAAAAATTGTCGACACACACAAACAGAGAAAAGGATTTTTATTATACATTACTAGAAACATTGTGTATTGAATCATCAATCTGTTGAAATTTTGTGTTTAAGGTATAGCCATATGTTGTTAACAACACGACGTTTCAACGGATCAGCCAACAATCATATAACATTACAGCACATCACAAGTGTATGTATTTTTGTCATTTTCTCATATTTATAGAAAAAAATAAAACTCGATTACATGAGTTAATAAAATAAATCGATAAAATTGTTTTTAATTCATGTTATACTTATTAGATTTTGCAAAACCCTATCATTCACCAATGATTCTTCTGCAACGAGCGTTTTTCAAATAACCCACGTTTATAACGTGTGAAGTAGAATTGAGTATTTACTAATTTATTTATATAATTTTTATATTTATAATACTACGAGTAATGAACATTTATTTTTTTATAAATTGAGGCCAGTCGTAGCGCAGGGGCACAAAGTATGACTGTAAACGCGACTGTTTTTTTTTGTTTCCGTACGAAATTTTACAAATCCTTTTTTAGTGCTCCTCTATTTTTCCCGACTGCTAAGGAAGGGTTATGTTTTTCGCGCGTATCTTGTATGTATGTAATATTCTTTATTACCTCGTATCTCCAGAACCACTGAACGGATTTACTTAATTGAGGTATTGTTAGATTTGTATTAGCAGCCCAAGTGTTCTTAGATAGATGACGTTAAAAAAAAACAATCATGGCGGCTGTGGGACGCCATTATACTGAGTGAAAGAAAAAAATTTCGTTTCGAATACCACAATATGGGTATCAAATTCAAGAGCTCAATACGAAGATTTCAAAAAGGTATATCATAATTATCATTACCATAATGAATACTAACAAAAAAGTGAAAAATAAAAAAGTATTTGTATAAACAAAAACCCCGACTGCATAAAACTAAAAAGATAATAAACAAGCCCAATAGTTTATTAGGATTAACAGTCGGGACCTATAAGTAATTCATCAATCAATAAAATCTTTACCAGAAACCCCTCATCCCGGTCCCGACTGTTAATCCTAATAAACTATTGGGCTTGTTTATTATCTTTTTAGCTTTATGCAGTCGGAGTTTTTGTTTTTACAAATATTTTTTTATTTCTACTCTATTCGTCAAAATTCACTTTTATAAGTCCAACTGCTGTATTTTCATGACCAAAATTGTTAATAAAAAGAAATATGTAAACATGTGGACTATATTGTATAAATATAGAAATATATGTATGTAATAACATATAAGTCTAGTTCTAGGTAATATCTATAGAAAAAAGTATTAAAAGAAGTGTAAATATAACAAAAGGTACGGACCATAAGTCTGTAGTGTAAGTAAGATTTAAAAAAAAAAAACACGTGGACTATTAAAAAAAAAAAAAACACGTGGACTATTAAGTTAAATATTCGGCTTTAAGGCTACTCGTGGCACAGGGCCACAATCGTGCAACTGGTAATGGGTTCGATTCCCAGTCGAGGAAATGAAATATTTGGTATCTATATTTTCTATAGTAAAGAGCCAAAGAGCGGCATTGAGTTCCACTATTCAACAGGGAATACCTCCAAAATATGGTGGAAAGTAGGGAACGAAAGTGTATTAATGAAAACGGAGTGTCTTAGCACTAGGTGCCTTGCTATGTGCTGTGTGATGTCTCTGCTATGTGTGAAACGAAAAAAAAGGTAAAATATTGAAACATTTAAAAAACCTGACTTCTTTGTTCTACATTTCATACAAAATTTAAAGAGCTTAAATTTATAAATCAATGGGGACTCCCAAATCTGCGTACAACTTTATTTATGGTGACAATCGCTCTTAATATTTATTTAATACAAATATTCGTATAATTTTATAATGTAATTATTGTTTGGGGAATTACATATATCCATTTGTGTATACATAATTATATATTGGGGAAGGACAATTACAAGCTATTTAAGTTGGTTATTTTATTTAGTAGCTCTTTCACGTGGCTTCGTCTGCGTGGTGAAATGGAAGTATCAAAGAGTTGTGTATGACACGTGACATATTCTAAGTATCTTTGACTAAAGTAATTCTGATATCTAAATGATTGTATGTAAACTTCCTCGACAAATGTAATCGAATCTTATCTAATCTAGCTTTACGCTTTTACGCTACGGTCTCTACATACCTTTTTCGCCTCGTCCACTGTCATCGACCTTTCATGCATGCCCTCCGGTCTCCTCCTACCTCTCTTACCGCTCAATTCTCCGTCATAATTATTTTTTTGCCATTCTTTGATCACTCATTCGTAAATGCGACTCCGTGATATATGGGCTATCTAATACAGTTATACATAACAGTTCTACATATTAAAAATAAAAATAAAAATAAAAAGCAAGCTTTTCTACTCAAAGTGACATATGTTCTCGAAGCTGTAAATTGTATGAACCTTAACTCAAGTGGTTTACTAGTAACCCCTAAAAAGTACCCATATTCAGATCCTGGCTCCATTATCACAGCAGCTCGTTGACACCTTAGCTACGTATAACTACCAAATTTTACGAAAATATCGTTATTGTAAGTGGTTCTAAGTCAGATTCTTTGATTTTATTCTATAGTTTGTTACAGCTCGACGTTGTTCAACTTTGCCGATAATGTTATGGAATACTGCACTGTTTTTTGCACAAATAGACATTATGTCAAAGTTTTCTATATAGGTCTACATAATTCTATGATATGTGTTCTTAGTAAAAAGAAAACAAGAAATCTCGCTGATACGTATTAAATTATTTGAAATACGATTATAGAAGTTTACGGAATACGGCACTAATTTTATAACCATCTTGTTTAATCAGGTTTTTATCAATAATGCCACGGTGATATAAAAGAAATTTAAATTAAGATTTTTTTTCTTCTCGCTGTATCCCGCATTAAGCAGAGTAGGCGGAGGAGAACTTAGTATATAGACGCCTGTTTCCCATATTATGTACCATCAAAAAATCAAATTATTTAATAAATTCTCACTTATAATACGTATTATATTTAACTAAATCATTTGTTTGTAAATGGTTTTAGCTAAATTTCAATAAATTACAATTTATTGAAGCAGATTGTAATTTATTACGAACGAGGCCTGATATAATTGATTATTTACATATTTTGATTTCAATTTATACGAATATTATGCATACATCAATATCAACGTGTATACGCAATGGTAGTGGATTCGATTCCCACTTGAGGTAGTCAATTATTTTTATTTCATCGCTTTGGTAACAATATGAAAACGTGGCGTTGAGGTCCGCCACTTACCGGAGGTCTTAACACTGGGTTCCCGCTACCTACCCTGCCATATGCAGAATACAACTCAAAGCTAAAATAAATATGTATAACAAGATAATGTGTTTTAGTCGTGAGCTCAAACTCCCTTTCCAAAACTGAAAGCCGTTTGTTAAATCAAACGAAAAGTTTTAATAATTATTTTGTTTACCCATAATGATATGTGTTAATGTGTTCGGCAGAATGAATTTCTCTCATTTCTACACTATGGTACGTAGATTAAGCGCGGTGTTGAGATCCACCTCTTCACAGGCAATGTCTCAAAATAGGGCGGTGCGTGGGGAACGGAGTGTTCTAATAGTGGTTCTCTCTGCCTGCCGTGCTGTATGGCTATAGCTAAAAAAAAACAAAATACTATAAAAGATCTAAATTTGACAAGACTGATTAAGACTGAGTTCCCTTTTATGGAAGCTATAAAATTCGAATCTGATAAATGGTTAAGTAAAGATTATCTTGGGCAATAAAATTTAACGCTCGTGAATTACGTTGCCCTCAAATGCTAAATAGACGTTTGGAATTAAAACATTCTTAATTTTTAAAAGTTTTGTTTGTTTGTCTATTGATGTCCACTCACAGGAACGAATTGTTTTGATTTAACAAACGGCGGCGTTGAGTTCCGCCACATAAGAAGCAATCTTAGAGAAGAATGCTGAAAAAAATTATAAATAAGATTCGAACTTATATAGCCCTTGTATTCTATTAAAAACAAATTCTTATCTTCAAGTTATTGTTTTAGCTATAGCTATTCTTTTTTAGCTGTAGCTATTATTTTAGGTGTATCACAAGCTTTACAAACTGATTGAGGGTAGAAACAAATTTTCGTGGAGTCCTAACGATTCGACCGCCATTTAATCAAGTTCACTGTTGATAGGACTCGTGCAATTTCGTCTTACAGCACGAAAGTAACTTACGCTGTTGTTTTCTTTTTATTATACGTATAACATGTGTTTGCGTGTGTGTTGGTTAGATATATGTATGTTTACAATAGAACTTAAAATAAGCTTTAGGTAGTGGTAGCGAAGTGACACAGCGTCTGACTGTAAACGCGATGGTTGTGGCTTCAATACCGAATCGGGAAAATTATATTTAAATTGTTTTCATTTTCCTGCTCTGGTAGACAAAGAACAACGTTAAGCGTCATCACTCATCACCCTGTGTATCTAATATTGGACAGTGCGTGGGGATGAGAGTATTTCAACACTAGGTTCCCTCTACCAAATCTAGCGACGACGACGTACGACGGCAATACAGCATGAAGATAAAATGAGCTTTTGAGCTATAACGATTCCATGGGGTCTTTCTTGATGTAAAATAATTTTATTTTTTATTAGAAGTATGTAACCACTTACTCCAAAAGAATTAGTGACTTATATTTTTTTTTCGAAAAACAGAGTTCTGTATATTTCTCTTAATACAAGTTGAAATTTAAACAATCCTGTTTAATCGCATATATTTTAAATTCAAAATACGAGTGTATTTTATATGTACCTAATTAGTAAACATTTATATAAGAATCCACTACTCCGTATAATAACACTAAAACTGGATACAACCAGTTCCAAGTGGTCTGGACCGGATGAAACTGGATTTTTCCGGTTTCACTACAGTTGAGGTGCTCTCGTCAAATAGTGCCGTTTAACGTAATGTAGCGGAAAAGTTATTCCACTCGACGCTAAGTTAAGGGAAACTCTTAGACCCGAGTCAAACTCGATGTACGGAACACAATATGAGTGTGAAAGCTTTTAAAACATGATCACCGGGTACTTGGGTGAGTGCCTACTTTATTCTTTATTCTTGCGCGTGTTTTTGATATGTAAATGATTTTATTTTATAAAAAAAAATGTATATAATAATTTTGTTCACGCTTCCCACATATATGTATCAGGGTAGCCAGGGAGAATTTAGTGCTAAAAGTTTATTCTCTGTTTCCCCCTATTTCTAGATGTTGCATGTTAAGCATTAGACGTGGCGCAGGGGCGCAACCGTGCGAATATAAACGCGAAGATTGTGGATTTGATTCGAACTTGGGAGGACTAAAATATTTAATATTCTTATTTCATTTTTCTGATAACGAGGCAAATTCGGAAGAAATCGGGGAACGGAAGTGTCTTAACGCTAGGTTCCAAGGTTATGTGCAGCGTGAGGTAAAAAAAAATTGAATGGTAATAATCATTCCACACTATCGTGTTTACAATTTATACATTGTCATTTTCACCTATTCATAAAAATGTTTTTTTTTCTAAATTCACGCTGTATTTTAGAACTAGCTAACTAGCAAAAGCAGAGGGAACCTAAGCAATTTTGGAAACATTGTGTTAAGTAACGTAACAAAGCGAGGAATTAAAAATAACTAAATCTATAAGAGGATATTGAGTCCAAAACCGTCGCGTAAACACTGACCGCTTAAATATTATAATGTATACGGAATTTCAATATATATGTACAAAATACATACAAGTTCATTCACTTAATTGGAGTCAAAGCGAGAATCCAGTAGCCATTAAGATACTATCGAGTAAACAAAACGAATAAGATGTACGTACTTAATTAATGCTTTCGTAGTTTTCTATAATCACCTATTTACCATAAATGGGTATGTCCTATACGTAGTGGGTGCGGATTCAGATATTGTTGTGGGTTCGATCCCCACTCGAGGAGATGAAATATTTATCTAAATTTATATTTCCATTTCTTCGCTCTGGTGTCGAGGTTAATTAATCACGGCGTTGAGTTCTGCCACTTAACATGGAATGCCTCCAGAATTCGGCAGAAAGTGGGGAACGGAGTGTCTTAGCACTAGGCTCCCTCTGCCTACCATGCTGTGTGCGGGGTACAGCGTGAAGCTTATTTATTTGATTTATTTTTTTGGAATGTAAAATTTACAGAAGAGATTTTATTTTTTTGGAATGTAAAATTTACAGATTTATTCATCCATTTGTAGCGCAAATACTTAATGCAAATTTAAGACCTATGCGACTTTCTCATGAATAACATTGTCAGAAATGGACCAAAATGGAACCACACGGGGAACACCCTCAAACCTTTCAAATACATACCTTCAAATAAAAAAAGAATCATCAAAGTCGGTTCACCCAGTCAAAAGTTCTGAGGTAACAAAAAAAATACAGTCGAATTGATAACTTACTCCTTAAGAAAGTCGATTAAAAATAGGCAAAACCACAATTAAGTTAAAATCCCTAATAATATTAATCACGTCCGAAGCTTTATTCAATTAAAAATGCAAATGAACTTGATATGATACTACAAGTATGATAAGAAAGGTGACCAAAACGTGATACATAAATATATTATGGATATAACGTAAATAAAAAAGTTATGTCAATATAAAATATTGCATACGAAAATATTGCTATAAAATAAGAATTTTATTGAATGGGTTAAAACTTTAGATTTAAATGTATGGATATTGTCTTTGAAATGATGATATCACGATAGTAATTCAGATGAGAATATATATAATTGTGTACTACTTGTTTTACGTGATTTAGTATGTAAATGAAGCGGGTAAATAGTCTGAAGTTTGCGCGGAAAATTAAAATGAAAACGGAGTCTTGACACTACACTTTCTCTGCCGATCCTGTCATGCGGGAAAATGTGCGAAATTAAAAAAATATAAAGCCACAGTGGAGCAGTGGCAGACTGTCTAAGTATACATGATTGTCGGTTAAAGTCTTATTTAGAATGCTACAATTTATTTTTTTAGCTTCACACTGTATTCCACCTATAGCTGGGTAGGCAGTATTATGAGACTTCGTTCTTTCTCCGTTCTCCATTCTTCGGGATACAGCTTGAAGCTAGCTAGCTAAGCTTCTTATAGGCTTGTTAAAATTCATTTATATTGTTGTGCAGTATATAAATATATGAATTTCATAATATTTCGTCTATCCATTATTAGCTTATACCATCACATATCGCTTCGTGACGAAGCGACGGGGACCCTCAAAATAAACACGATAGCGTAACGTCACTCAATTATCCCAAACAAATACAGTGAAACTGTCAACTCATTAAGGCCCGGGCTACATTACAGTGTCTACTGATATACGTAGAGTATTTGCAACAAGGAGAATGGAGTGACTTAGCACTAGGCACCTAGATATCCTGCTATATGTAGGATACAGCGTGAAGCTAATAAAATATAGATTCCTAACTCCTTTGACTAGTAAATATTCTCATTTCTCGTACCGGTAAGTGACGTCAGTGTGACGTTGAATTTTCTACCGTTTAACATTTGTTTTATATCTGAAAAACGTGACATGTGCGAAGTGAATTGCGCTCACCTGGCACTGACACGCTCGATTCGTCATAAATGAAGAACTGGACTATATCAAAAAATGTAATATAAAAAAAATCTAGGAATTTTATTTCACGAATACGCATAGTTAGAATCCGCTTATCTAAACTTCTTTGACCTCGAGATTAGAGAGTATTGAGATATATTCTCTAGTGTTTATTTTTCCTATGCCAAAATGTGTAAAAATATTTTTCGGTAGTACATTTATTTATTTTATTTTACATGGTAAGTACATTTTCGGTCGCGACTTCGCCTTTTTACATAACGTTATTATAATACTTTGTTTTATTCTTATCATTACTTTATTTTTTTTATAAATATTAAAATATATTTCCTATAAATCACTATCTATTAGTTAAAACCGTATAAAAATCTGTTGCATAGTTTAAAAGATCTAATTGATCTGTAGCTATAAAGTGCGATCAATAACATCGGTGGGAAGCAATTTTTTATATCATGTAATGATATCCCATACAAGACTATCAGATAGTCAATGCAAAATTGTACGTAAATAATAAAAATAAATAATACATAGCTATCTACTACTATCACTTATTTAGCTGGCCGACCTCCCAAGAATTAAATCTTTATTCTCATAAAGTAGTTGTTTATAAGGCTTTGATAAAAAATGCTAATATTACTTAAGTTAAGACCGTCGTGGGTCAGGAGCAGGAGTGACTGTAAGCTCGACGGTTATGGTTTTTGTTCCCACTGGGGTAACGAAATATTTAATATTTTAATTTCCTCGCTTTGGTAACCAGGCAAAAAAAAGCGGCGTTAATCTCCGCCACTAAATGTAAAAACTTAAGTGTGTTTTTACATTTAGTATACATTTAGTATATTAAATTAATATATTTTTTTATCATAAAATTCAGATTGCCAGAAATACAAACAGATTTTTTTTTGTAAAAATATATAAAAATATCTTGAAACCGTGGTGGTGCAAATGGAACCTATAACTTCCACGAATGTTAAGAATATAGCAACATTTAAATACAAGACATTATTAATATAAAGTAACAAAGTCGTTTCTCATAATGATTATTATACCATTACATTTTAGAGGCAAAGACTATAAAATGTCTAACGCTAAGTTGTTACGAGATAACATCTATGTCATAGAATAAAATAATGTAGATGTTCACTTGAGTTAGCTTTGTCTCTCAGAGTAATAATGAAGGTATATAATATTTAGTAGTAAAATATTGTATACCTCATCGTCATGTATAAGCGACGCTTATAGGATTCTTTTTTATTTTATTTTTATTATTTGTGTAATATAAATATATGGCAAAATTAAAAAAAACATTCTTCCAAGTGGAGATCAAAATTACAACACACGCGTTTATAGTGAGGTAATGCTTTCCCACTGCACTTTGAGTTTATAGCGCTAATTTACAACAATGTCAATTAACACCTTTACTTTTTCTATAAAAGACAAAAAACAAACAAGGTAAAAAATATCAAGTATCTGGAGGACAAATTGATGTATAAAAAACGCGTTGCTATAGCAACGTGTATGTTACTTAAAAAAATACAAAAGTGTATATTGCTACACATAATTGGTAGTGTGTCTTATATTTATTTTATAAATTAAATGTATTTTTATGCATTATTTAAAAAAAAACAATCTTAGCTTATCAAGGAATGCAGTATATTTCTTCTAAACTATAAATTTCTTACTATTGGGAAGGTAGAGGGAACCTAGGAATAGAGGAATCTTCCTCTGCTTCACATATTAATATACAGATATTCAGTGAAACAATCAAAATAATATTCTTTGGCTAACTCGATTATTGTATTTAATACGTAAACATATAATTGAATGGATACCTCCGTTAATATAAATTTCATTTAAACATTTTGTATTAAGTTTCATTTAAATAATATTGTTGTTTCAACGTTCATACTAGAAAATAAGATTGTGATTTAGTAGTAAATAGAACATGAGAGAAAGCCACTCGGTTTTTTTTTCTCTATACTTAAAGATAAATTGTGTTAAGTGACATTACTCGCTTACTCGTCAGCGCTTATCTTAAATATGAGAAAATAAGAATATTTTAAATGATATTTCCCGACTGCTAAGGAAGGGTTATGTTTTTCCAACGGAATCTATAAGTAATTCTTCAATCAATAAACTCTTTACCAGGAATCCCGCATAATTTAAAAAGGTCCCGACTGTTAATCCTAATAAACTATTGGGCTCGGTTATTTTCTTTTTGGGCTTGTTTTTATCAGTCGGGGTTTTTATTTTTATAAATAGTTTCACGATCATTATATTTTAATTAAAGTGATCGTGGATTCTATATCTATAATAAATAAAATAAAAATAAAAATAAAAAAGCCTTTTATTTCTTGCAAAAAAAAAAAATTACATAGAAGAATATATAGTTTTTTTTTTTTTTTTTTATTAACAATTATAATTTTGTATGCAAGAACCCCTTTTTTAGGTGAAGGCCTCCTCCAATGCTTGCCAACGTTCTCTACTTTGAGCAATTTTAGTCCAAGAGTGACCAGCCAACCCAACTATGTCGTCTTGCCATCTCGTGAGCGGCCTTCCCCTGAGTCGCTGGCCCACAGGTCCTCTCCATGACGTCACCCTTTTCGCCCATCTCTCGTCTTGCAGTCGCGC
>JAATLQ010035497.1:0-29568 GCA_013421005.1 Heliconius erato x Heliconius himera
TAGTTAGTACTATGAACAATTGTACTTTAAAAATACGTAAATTTATCAACAGTCAAATAAATAAGACGTTTCTAAAGTCATTCTTTTGGACTTACAATTGAACTGTAACCATTCGAACATTGTTAGAAAAATACTACTACGTTTATGTTAAATTTATTATAAGTATAGATTACACTTACATGACGTAATTAACGTTAAGCAGATAATAATTCAACAATATAATAATTTATTTCTTAATATTTTTTTTTTTTTCAAATATAAATATCTTTAAAACTTTAAGTACATTATTTTTTGATAAAGTGTAGCGGTAACCTTTCCAAACTATATTTTCTTTTATGCACAGCGCCATCTATTAAGATCCCATCACAATTAGTGATAGCGTTACGCGTATGGAAGAGAGTATCAAGATTCGTAAGTACCTACTACTTTTGTCAATAGATAGCGTTACTGGTTACCGATTTTTACTATCTCAAATATTAAGTTCTTGAAAACTTAAATACTTATATCGTTTGATAGAGTGAAGCGATTACAATGCAATAAACACTAAAACATACCTTGATTTATTTGTAATTTTTATGTATAAAAGTTGCTTAAATTTATTTTGTACTTTTTACGTGATACGTGTTCACATAAACAGACAAACAGACAAACAGATAAAAATTCCAAAAATGTTGGAAATGGATTCTGTTAATTATCCTTTAACACCCTGGCTATTTTTTTTTTAAATATTTTCAATGTACAGAAACGACTTTTCTACAGATTTATTATAAGTATAGATATAGATTAATGCATGTCTATTAAACCACCCACAAAATTATATTCAAAATTTTTAACACACAAAATGATATTGAACTACGATGGATAGGTAGGTACTTACATTTAAAATTATTTTTACATCGTCGTCGTCGCATTTTCCTTTTACTACCGTTAATATTTTTATATAATTATATAGAAACGAGTCTTATAATGTTACACGGGAATCTATGAAAACTCAATATGAAATAAATTATTATTTAATTTTTTTTTGTAAATAGTATTGATAATTTTATTAATTATTTTAATATCAAATCATGGCCATTAATTAAAATACTTCTCGAACATACTTTTAATTTTTTTATACTTTCCGTGGCGGAAACGTGGCGTTGTATTTTAAAATCTCGGAAACTATTGACAACTTCAATTATTTAATATCTCTGTTTATAAATTTATATTACAGGATAATTTATTGTTTATAACAATTACATCTTTATTTATAGCTATTATGTGAAAAAAGACAATAAAAAATTACTGACTTGACTTGTAATCGTTACTTTTTAAGTAATGAGTAGTGTCAATAGATTCCAAATGAATATTTTATTATTTTTGCTTGTATTTATTATTACAATAAACGTAATTATTAGAATTTAAATCTGTAATCACAACTAGTATTAGGATTTTGGGATAAAATATGTAAATAATTTTATAGACATATAAATAATTTTATAGTTTATTTATTACGCTTTTAAATTCAAATAAAATATAAAAATTACATATTTGTTGTAAATTATTTAAAAGGTTTTTGCTATTGCCACACTAACGGCTGATCCAAACAACACTGAGAACTTTGTTATTGATGTCAAAACATTTAAACTTTTGTTATTGAATATTGTGTTGTTTGTATTTTGCTGTTTAATCGGTTAACTTATTTTGTTCTGGCTCTAGTGTTATTCAGACTTTAATAGTATCTATTACTTCTCTCATTACTTGGCACTTGGCTATCCTATCTACCTGATTGACCCCGACTTCGGTTTAAGAACTGCTATGTACGATATTTAGCCATAACGATAACGAAAATCCACGTTCTAACTAACATGGATATTATTTTAATTTGTGTGGGCTGGCATTCATCGAAATAAAATACTAGGGCCTGTTTTTATTGACAGTAATTTAAATGCTTCGCAATTTTTAGACCTCATACGTAACCAGAATATGCCGATCAGATCCCCTTAGACGTGCGATTACATCGTAATATGTTACGATGTAATCGCTATTTATGCATTCAACAACAAATCGAAATAAATAAGTTGACAAATGAAACGATAAATGTGAGTGTGTGTTAAGTGTATTCCTAAGTGTTGCGTTGATTTCACATGACTTCGCCGCCGTTAGCTACATACCTGCGCTAGTTGCTGCGACTCGATTTCTTGAATGAGGCGTGTGCGACGTTGCTGCGTTGACAGGTTAGTGTGTGTTTACGTTATTCTTTATAAACGGCGTTTTATTTTAAAACGATAATTTTATTATTTATTTTGTTTGAAAATAATTATCACTCCTTCGTTTTTGAGATTTTTAAAATTGTTTTAGGCTTTTATAGAGTAGTTAAAACGGTAGTTTCATTTAAAGTGGTGCTGACACTTCCACCCTGTATAAATTAAATGAAATAATGGAACTAAATAATTGTATAGGTTGCAATAATTTTGTAAGTAATAATATCTAACTGTCATTTGAACCTATTCCAACCAAAAATCCATATAAAAATTCGATCAATAGTAAAAAAATATTCTAAATTACTCCAAGTTTTAAATACAGCATTACATCATATTGACATTTTTATTTTAACGGAGGTAAGAATATCAAAAGACCAGTTGCTTATTTAATATTCCTGGTTATAAAATGCAAATGAATTTACGTGAAAGAAGGAAAGGTGGTGGTATAATTCTTTATATAAAAGATTATGATTATGAGAAATTCACACTTTAAAGCTATTGTACATTTACATATGTTCGATTCAATAATGGAAACTGTTAAAACTCCATCCAACCAAATTGTTATATATGCTGTTTGCAAACCTTGTTCATTTAATAAAATATTTTTTGAAACAGAACTGCCATGTTTATTAAAAAATATACATTCGTCGTCTGATGTCATAATAGCCGGAGATAGGAATCTAAATCTAAAAGTAGCATTCAATAGTACAGATATGTATCTGAATGTAAGAGCGAAGCACGGATTACTATGTGGTATATCGGTATTATCGTATGTTAGGTATCGGTATGTAAGTATTAAAATAATAAAATTACAAAATTACTTAGATTATATCTTTATAAAGTCATGCACAATTAAACTATGTCATGCCATGCCATGGGCAGACGACACTGTTCTAGCGGACCATCGGCTAGTCTTCGTTGCGATATGTAACATTAATGAGTCTCCGGCTCTTAACTATAATTTTAATAAGCAAATAAATATGTATATTTGATCCTAAAATATTGAGAAAGGAATTATATACAACGGACTGAGAGCGTGTCGATAGTTTGTGCACACCTTAAGAATAATAATTAGATTAATTTTCAAATTTAGTGTAAAACAATAATATTTTATAACGCTATTATCACCCACCTCACAAACGCCGTTACGTATGTAATATCAAATTTAAATAATACAATAACACATAATTACATAATTATACAGAATCAGATTATTTTGGAGCAATTACAGAAGTTACGTAATTCATAGGAATATGTATGAGCATTAATGACCAAAATGGTTAAGACGTTACATGACAACCACTTTATAATAATGGAAAAGGATTTTTCACTATATTTCAGTGTTTCAGTCCAACTACTACCGTAAACAATCAAGGCGGTGTCATCTGCATAAGAAATAATTTTGCAGTTGGGTATTTTTAGATTACATAGTTCATTAATATATCGCCGGTCCTTATACGTAAAACGATATCAAAAGATCAGGTTTACAGGAGAGCAGAATAAAGGTTCAACTTGATCTTAAAAAAAATTAAACAAGATTATCAATATACTAGCGCCCGCTTTATCTACATGATTATTGATACAATAAACAGAATTGATTGACAATTATAATGACTTCTAATATGATTTTTTATTACTTTAATCTATAATATTCTAATATGACTTTTTTACGATTATACAAATGTGTAATAATCGTGAAAATCAAAGAACTTATTAATAAGAACTTTCTCTACTTATTATTGTTCATCACATTATTATGATTATTTAGGCTTTTTTTTTCTTACCAATCCTATATTTAATAATCATTTGTATAGTTCAAGCGGGCGAAGCCGCGTCCGGCGTCCGTCCGGCGTATTTATATATAGTAGCCTCACAATATTATTTTTAGAGATTTAAGATTATTTGAATTATATTTGTGTAGGAATTAATCAAATATTAATTGATTAGACAAATACGATAAATAAGCAGTACCTTTCCTTGGTGTTTGTTTATTCATTTCTTATTATGATGGAAAACAAGATTGACATTTATCATTTAAGGGTTTATGCTTCGTTTTTTGTCGCATTTTCTATCATAACTATAAGGTACTTCCCGTTGATATACAATTACGAAATTTGTTAAAAAGTTAAAATTTACGGCACGTATAAAGGAAAATTCCAAAATTGTTTTTCAAAAATTGAACACTTATTGTATTTGTGTCACAGAAAAGAACCATTAGGTATAAATTTTAATCTGTACTTAATTTGATACAAAATGACAACTTAATTAGTTATTCTTTTGGTGTATCTCCATTCCTGAAACTGGTACAAAACTCTCGGGGCACGACTTGAACTTGACCGAAAATGTTGATTATTTTATAGATTATATAAAAATGCCTAAAAATGTGCTTTACCATTTGCTATACCAATTATATATTTAACTAATAATATATGTTACTAATTTAAAAACTGTACAGGAGTTAGATAAGTTATTTTACAAATAATATCGTGAGTATTTATCCAAATCAATTAATTAATAGTTAAGGTTGTTTGTAATATCTATATTACTTAAATGAATAATCATGTAATTCAAGCGGGCAAAGCCGCGAGCAGGCCGCTAATCACATAATAAGAATAATTAATTTCCGTGTGGATATAAAGATTTATTTATATTTGACAATAATAATAAAAAAAAGTACGAGTAAGCATGATTCAAGATTTTCATATAGAAATAAAGGCAGAGGGTAGTGTTAAGACACTCCGTTCCTCATTTTCCCTCCGCTCGAGGCATTACATGTTGAGTGGCGGAACTAACTAAACGCCGCGCGCGTTATGAGTTAGAAACGTGTTGAGACTTTATATTATGAAAACTCATAACAATTTATTAATACCTAACTTTGAAATAAAAATTAAATGAAAACATAGTTTACTTATAATAATGAAGCCGTGGGCGAGTCCTGCTCACACTTGGCCAGTTTTTAATTTGATTACGATGCAAGTCTTTCTATGCAACGGTAATTCAAATAAAGTATTCTGTACACAACAGATATTTCAAATTTCGCCATTTTTTTTAAAATTATGCAATACATATCCTACTAATATTATAAATGCGAAAGTTTGTGAGTATGTATGTATGGATGTTTGTTACTCTTTCACGCAAATACTACTGAACCCATTACGATGAAATTTGGTATGTAGGTAGCTGAAGACCCAGAATAACATATAGGTTATTTTTTATCCCGGAGTTCCCGCGGGATTGATTCCGAATTGAAAATATATACATTTATCGCTTCTGAAAACTGAATGCTCTCAGGGTCAAACCTTGAAGGTAGCAGACCTACATTTGGACACGCTATGTTTTTCTCATGGGCAGCTCTAAGTGGCTTGCTCACATGTTTCCAAAGCGAAAAATCTACATGTTTATGCTGAAGGAAAAAAATCGTTAAATATAGTTTATAGGAGCATACTGCAGTAGCTACCAATAGACCTATGATTAGAGCTTTGCAATACTTAGTTACCATATTTCTTATGTTGATAATATTGTTGTTACGTTATCATAAGATTTCCACGCGGACGAAGTCGCGGGCGGCCTCTAGTATTAAAATAAAAAAGAAAAAAGCTTCTACCTATTTATAATAATGAACTAATAAAATATACAAATACTAAGTATATTAAGTAAGAGAGTATTGTGCGTGTTTTGTTTTGTATGCTTATAACTTGTATTGATCTGTGCATTGTGTGTAAAAGATAGAATGACATACACCACACTAATGGATTGTTTAAAACAAGCGTTATAGTACATTTTAAATTTCTGCATAAGTAAGTTTAACTTGCCAATTAGTCATAGCTTTCTTGCATGAGTACTTTTATATATGCATAGGATATCTGACGGGTTTGATTTTTTCTAATACAGATTAGACGATTTTAGGTTATATTTTAAATTGGTAGTTTGTTACTATAAGATTGTAACATTTTGATGTTACAATCTTAAAGTAACAAACTTGTTACAAATTTATTGATCTCTTTATTTATCCGATCCGTAAGGTGTACGCAAACTTTCACCTTTACTACTGTCACCTTTACTGTCACCTTATCCAGCTGGTAAGCAAGCCATATCAACTATTAATAGTTAATCTGCGTACAATGTAAAAAATATCACCAGTTGTAAGCCACATGTGACCCTGCTAGCAGCTTTCGAGCTCTAAAAATCTTTGATTTCATCAGATAACACATTGATACTTAGGTCTCATCAAAATATTCTTTAGTTACAGATTAAAATTATGACGAAATGTGAAGAATGTTTAGTGACAAGAGAAATGGGACAAGTGCTTCGTTTATCAAGAATTTTTGGAATTGCACCAGTAAACATAACACCACCTCGAATATCTGAAGAATTTAACATGACAGCAACAGTAAATTGCTACCAAGTGTCAGCATCGAAAAAATACGGACTTATAAGTTCCACTTTATTATTTACCATCTGTAAGTCATCATAATGACACTTATTTAGTGCAAAAATAACTTTATTTGCACTTCTCCATATTACAGGAGACGCAATAAAAGTTTGTAAAAGATTTAAGTTGAAATTGAGATACTTATTTTTAAGGAAAACTGCAATTACGTCACTGCAGCACTAAAGAAGCGTTAAATATATATTTTTTCATATTCATAATAATTGTGATTTTTAGGGATTATATGTTTTATGGTGTTTGTATATGTTACTGGCGTAATGGACCCAGGAAAAGCCATACGCATGCGAACTGGATTATCGCTGGTACTATACGGTACACATACTATTTTTCATGATGTAGTAATATTCTTTGTGACTTTTCGAGGACTAAATAAAGTCAAGCTGATAATGAGCTACTTAAGTTATATACAAAAAGTAAGTTCATACTTAGTAATTAATACAATTCAGTAGCTTTTTTATTTTTTTCTAACTTCCTGACTAATTGTTGTAAATTTGCAACAGTAAGCCAATATGTGACATTTTGAAATTTTAGGAATTTTTTGAAAAAAATATTTTAAGCTTGGGTAGATCGTCGCCACGTATAAGCACGGGGACAATTGAGACGACGTGTAGCTTGATATGCACTGGTTTATTGTCCACCTCTTGGCATAACCTGCACAATGGGCGCAGCTACTTTTTATTAATGAATGTACCCTCTATATAGAACTTCCCTTATATCATCCAGAACAGCGATGCCTCAATGATTTTCTTTTTCTTTTTTTACTGTTTCACATACATTTGTCCTTACGCCCGCTTGATGTTTTTTGTGTATGTACTTACGATAAAATCGACCAAGCGCAAGTCGGACTCACTCACCAAGAGTTCTGTGCCTATTTAAGAATTGTATAATGGCAATTGTGCAATAAAGTGCTTCCCAATGGAAACACTTTATAGGTTTAGATAAATATTCATTTATAGGCGAATAAAGTTAAAAACTTAAGTTTGCGGACATATACACTTATTGTGTATGAATGAACTACAAATTACAAACTTAATTTTTAGTTTGTAATAATTTTTCTTTTCTATGAAATATCTTAAAATTTTTACTTTTCTGATTTTTTCCTTTATTTGTATTATAAGATTTTACTTCGTCCTAAATTTCATACAAAACTAAGAAAAACGATACATAAATGCTCTTATCTCTGCATTGTATACTGCGTTGTATTAGAATCTTAATTTCTGTGCTCCAAAGAACCGTAAACCTGAATATCTGACATTGATTTCAGCTTGATACCTCAAAGCGATCTCAAGTGAAAAATCAAGAAGACATACGCACAGACAGACAACAAAGTGATCTTGTAAGGTTTCCGTGTTTTTCTATTTGAGGTACAGAATCTTAAAAATGGATTAATTATTTTAGTTTGGTTATCTATACTGTTATACATTAAATAAATCGTGATTTATTTTGCTTGCAAAAAAAGACTAAGGGATTCACAAAAATTGGTACATCAATTTTTTTTCTTTTCCCCAGTCAATTTTCTAAGCTTCACATCTCTGCGCTTGTAATTTTCCATAATCATATATGCTGCATATGACTTCTTGACAGATCGACAGAATCACAGCATTTCTGATCCCACCGGGTATTAAAATGCATTCAATTCTGAATGGATTGTTTTTAGGGCTATGCAAGATAATATGGTAGAGACAAAACGATCATAACAAAGAATGATATTCTCAATATTACCTAACTCAGGAAGATAGCCCAAAATGCAATCCACAGAGGATTGCTTTCAATTATACTTAGAGGAAGAAAAGGGGGAACAGGAAAATGTATATTATGTATAAAAAGGAGTATAGAGAAATGGTCACTACCATGCGGAGAAGGAAGAACAGACCATGAAGGAAGGCAGGAAGCAAGAGGGTGAGAAGATACGGAAAGGAAACAGTCCTAGGATTTTGATTTGAATTAATCCTACTAGTCGGTGAGCCATTATCGAGAATGCAAAGAGTTCTATCATCAAGCATGTCTACCAACGAAGGAGAAAATCCATCAGAGTAATAACACTCCCACAAAGATTGATGAGTATTAAAAATCCCCAGGACTAACATAGGACTAGAAAGCAAAGAGATGATAGACTTAAGCTAAAGAAAATGATAGGAAGGAGATATTGAAAGCCCTCATAACAACAGCATTAATCTATTGGCTGTGTGGAGAGAGAGGCATAAGGGAATAAGGAGAGAAGTGCTTGATTTTTTCTTTTATGTCTTCCAAGTCCAGAAATCACTATTTATTATGAGTATAGATATAGATTAAATATCTGACGCTTCTGTCAGTACAAGAGGTCTAAGCCGATTGTTAAAAAACAGTATAAACTGGCTTAGGCCAAGCAAGGAATGCACCACACTTGACAGCCGACGTCACACCTACATTATATAATTATGAAGACTCACTAATTTAGATAGTTGTTCTTAAATTATTCTTATTTGTCTCTTATTTAATTGATTAAAATTATATAATCAGATAAGTATAATTTTGAAGTAGGTTTTTTTTTTATAAATAACTTTTGCCGAAAATTGCCGAAGCCACAAAACATTCTGAAATATTTCATTTATCGGAATATAAAAATTACATATATATTTATATAAAATTAATATAAACTGGACTGTTTTCATGTTCCAATAGTTACAGTGTAGGTCTTTTATTGCGGAGGTCTCGTCAAAGTCTAAATAAGTTAAACTTCAAACAACATAAAAAAACTATATTGTCTGTAAAGTCCATTCACGGACGTAATCTAAATATATGATTAGGTAATAAGAAATCATTGATGAAAACATACATGTTTTTATAAATTGAATAAAATTTATTATCACTGAATCATACAAAGAATTTTATATAATACAGGGAAGGAGCTAATTGATTTTTTTTTTCGATAAATTTGTTTGATCTAGTTAATTTAAATATTATTTACTTAAATTTTACAGATGATTTACAAATTACAATGTGCTATTTAATTATAAGTAATAATAATAATAATATTAATAAACCCGCAGAGCAGCTTGTGGCGAGCTGTTGGGGAGTGGCGACCCAACGGACTTGAGTCCTCCGGAGGGGAATTATAATCCATCCCCCGCCTCTGGTTTGCCTTTATTGGCCGGCAGAGTGGAGCGCAAGAGCTATATGCTCGAAAGGGTGGAAGTGCTCAATCTGCGTAATAGCGGGGAAACCCGCTCACGAACTCCTCGTGATGGTGAAATTCAAATTCAAATTCAAATCGCGAGTCACCGTCCGCCAACCATTCAATCTGAGACTATTGTAAAGGCGGACGTCCGTTAGTCTCACTCAATAGCCCAGTAGCAGTCCATCCAAATGCCATTCCATAGTCCTAGTTTAGATTTCCACATTTTTCATAGTTTCTACTCATTAACCGGCGACTATCTCTGGGCAATTACCTGTGGTTACCCAGAGATGGATCTCGGCTGTTGCGTCACAGTAAAACATTTGTATATTCTCTAAGGGGCCTCTACGTGTTGGACCTGGTTCTCTTGAACCCGTGAATTATGAAAGAGAAACATAATAATAATAATTTTATTTAGCAAAAATCATCTGTACAGTTAACAAAAAGTAATGACGCCTGAACTAGGATTCCCTGTGTTTCAGGCCGCCAAACATCATGAACATTAAGAACACTTTTATTATTATTTATAGACTAACTAATATAACTAGCTAGAATTATTTATAACTAACATGAAATTAGAACATTTAATTATTATAATGAATGAAGCTAAATAGGCGGTGTGTGTGTGTGTGCGTGTGTGTGCATGTGTGTGCGTGCGTGAGGATATATGCATTTACGCCAAAGTGTTGTTCACATAACTGTATGGAGTAGTCTTTCAGTTTCCTCATAATTAAGCTTAGACAAGTAACAATGAAAGACAAACGCTTACGCCTATCGTGACTCTCTATTTATTCTGTTTGTTTTGCGCTCTCGCTCGTTCGCACGCTCGGCTCAATGAGTCATGTTTTTTTACCTCGCATGAAAAAAGCATTTGATTAGCAGAAGCCGCTCTCTTCTTATGTGTTCAGTGTTGCACGTTTATATTTTTTTTTTAATGGAAAAGACAAGGGAACCAAGCGTTCGGGTCACTTGATGGTAAGTGATTACCGCCGCCCACGACCCCGTGTAACACCAGAGGAGCTACAGGTGTTCCGGCCTTTAAGGCGGGTTGGGCGCCGGTACCCGGCATTACCTGATGCGAAATGCGCAGCGGCATAAAGCCACTACTTAACGCCGGTTTTAAATGCCAGGGGTGATAATGATCTGTGTGTTGCCATTGCTGGCTACATGACTCTACCACACGTCATTTATTCGCCTCTTACGACACCACCAGTACCAGGATGATCGTATTCTAGGCCGGGATCACACGGCAAAAATCTGTGGCCTTAACCTGAATATAAAAAAAAATGTTCAGATATGTGGAGATAATATTGATACAGTGTATGGCTTTGAGTATTCTTTTTATATTTTATTCAAAAAAATATTACTGTTTCAGTTCGCACTTTTATATGGTTAGTGAAATTACTAAGTATTTAACATTAACTTTATAAAAAATCGAGTTCTGGTAAATTTTAATGTATTCTAATTTTTTTTTTCCAGTTAAATCAGGCTTTAAAAAACAGTTATTTGAACTTAAAGATTAAGAAATCTAAAACAATAGTTTGGAGTTACTTTATATCAGTAGTTGTTATAGCCTTTATTTTCATATGTCAAAGGATACTCGATGTAATATTTGGCAAAAAGAGTGGTGAGTATCGTAAAAGACAAAAAAAAACAATCAACCTTCAAAAAATCTGTGTGCCGACCGTGTGCCGTGTGATCCCGGCCTAAAATAGGATTTGATACCTGTATGACATAAAACAATGATGAGCAGGTACTCATATGTTAAGTGAATTTTAATGAATATTAATGACAAAGCTAATTCAAAATAAACGAATTGTACATAAATATCATTAGGGAATTTATATAATTCTAATAAAAACGATAAAATTACTAACCACGTGTTATGAACCGTGACGGCGGCATTCATTTCTAATGAGAAAAAAAAATCATGTAATTTTGTTTATTAATAATAGTTGTTTATAAAAAAGATGGGCAAACTTTTATTGTGCCGAACCAAAGTAACAGTTTGGGCAAATTTTATTACATGGTGCTATCAGATTTTTCTGTTTTATTTCTTATGTAAATGAAGCAAGGCGCCAGGCGCCAATATATAAGACAAGATAACCTGAGCATCTAGATATATGTAACTTGGATAACTGATAACTGATTGATAGCCAAATCAAAACATGAAATTTAAACAAAAATATTTTTTCAGTGGTCATAATGATAATGCAATTATTCTATTTCTTATCATTCAGTATTCATATACTTATACAGTTGCAATTTGCTTTCGTCGTGTATTTGCTGAATGCGACGATACGTGTTTTTAACGATCGCTTACAATCTTGGAACTGCAAATGGGACTACGGTAAGAATTATAATACGAGTATATCAATAGCCCTCAAGGACTTAGTCAGTCAAAATTTAATATAATAGAAGATTGTAATGTTTGAGACTTGTAAAAATATTTTTATATAGCTTATAGATCATTACTGTTGTACATTGAGGCCAGTGGTGGCGCAGTGGCACGAGGTGTGACTGTAAAACCGACTGGTTGTGGGTTCGATCCCCACTCGAGGAGATGAAATATTTACTTAAATTTATATTTCCATTTCTTCGCTCTGGTGTCGAGGTTAAGCGCGGCGTTGAGTTCTGCCACTCAATACGCAATACCTCCAGAAATCGGCAGAAAGTAGGGAACGGAGTGTCTTAACACTAGGTTCCCTCTGCCTACCCTGCTGTGTGCGGGATACAGCGTGAAGCTGATTATTAGATCATTACTGCATGCAACATGTGGTTAACTGAGCTACGTGGTCATCTATTTATAGTTCTAGAAGGAGTCCTAACGCTCATCTACCGTATCACTGGACAGTACTTTGATTGTGGTGGCTTCAAATTAAAATTTTCTCAAATATTTTGGTTTTTTTTTCTGCCAGTAGATTACTTTTTCTAGTGCACTGCTTCAAATAATGTATAATTTTTATTTTCAGAATTCAACAACATAATAGTCTCCAAAAGAAGACACATTTCTTTTCGACGTCTCTGTCAGATCTATGTGTCTATTTGTAAACTGATTACAAAGATAGACAAACACGAAAGTGTTTTCATTTTCCTTTTATTAAGTTACAAAGTTCTAGACTTGTTGGACTCATTGTATCTTATTATGTCATCTATACCGTATTTAAATTTTAGTTATATAGGTATGTAAGTTTCTATTACTCAAAGAAAGTGTAACGCTCCGTTTTTTTTATTTTTTTCCGTAAAGTCAAATAAAGCGCTGGTTAAAAATTCAATGCAAGAATGTAAAACTCTGAATCTACTTTTAAGGGATCCAAATGTTAAATATATATTGTAAGTATGCATACGTGCAACGTAGTTTCCAAATATAAAATATATATTTTTAAATTTGTAGGGCCTGCCATTAACGCAGACACTCATCAGTCCGCAACAATCATTGATTTTGCGGTAGAGGTCCTTTGGATTATTTACAGAGGAGCAGCACTTGTACTCTTGATAGAACCTTGCAATCAGACCGATACTGAGGTACAGCCATATAGACATATACAATAGTAACTAACGAACAAAAATAAGCTTATTATTACACTTCTCAAGCTATAGCTGGCTGGCAGAGGAATTTTCATCCACTGCTGAATAGTTATTTCTCGTTTATCGACGTATTGTGTAAAAAAACTTATATAATAATATTTATAATAATATTTTTTTATATTTTACATTATATAAAAGTATTTTTTTAATGTTCTATTCTGATTCATTAACAATAATTATGTGAAAACAGAATATGAACAAAAAAATCCAAGATGATTTTTTCGGTCAGCATTCGAGTTTTTTTTTTACAAAGATATAGATAGACTCAAAATCATGACGTAAGAACGAATTCATTTATTTTTTTATATTTAAGAGACCTACTTAAGTCTTGCCATAAATATTGTTAAAAAGATTTTTTTTTATTGTACGTACATTTATTTTTATTACAGTGTGTCAGTTTAATACATTAATATAAAAATATATATATGAAGCTTATTTGAAGTGATCTCCATTGGCTACTATACAGTCCTTTAAACGTTGAGGCCAGTTATAAATAGCAGCAGCTCTTTCTATGGATTTTTTTTTTACCGCCAATCGTATGGATTATTTTAGGGACTCCAAGTTATCGTGGTGCTATCGAAGAGCAAGCCTTATTCTCAAAAACTCGAATTAAAATCAGGACTAGATGACGGCTAGTCTTCAGCTCTGTTGAAGTCCAGAAATTTCTTTTTTAACCAAGATTGGGTAAAACGATCTTTACGACCCATGGCCGAGTCTTGCTAAAGGATCAATCTTGGTTATTGAACATGCTATTGTTAATGGGCTTAATTTTTTTCTCAAGAAGTATAGTTTTTTTCGATTGGACTTTATTGCTGTTGACCTGGACTGGATCTGGTCTTGACAGCGTCACCGGGCGGGAAGAGGCGAGAGTAACTCGCGTAAGATAAGACTGGCCTCGCCGCCGGCGGCGGAGAGTGTGTCGTGAGACTGAGGAATGAATCTTGCCTATGTACTGAGCGCTTGCGGCAGTAATTGGATCGTTGGGGTCTAGAAGGACGCTGTGAATTCCTTTAGTGATTCTAATTCAAAATCTTTGTGTAGGTCCACGTTGCGTACGTACCATGTGCATCCGGATGCCATACGGAGAATTTTTTATTTTTTTTTATGAAAAAGGACAAGGCAAACGAGCGTTCGGGTCATCTGATGGTAAGTGACTACCGCCGCCCACGACCCCGTGCAACACCAGAGGAGTTACAGGTGCGTTGCCGGCCTTTAAGGGGTTGGGCGCCGGCCCGGCATTACCTGATACGAAACGCAGTGGCATAAATTCACTACTTAACACCGATTTTAAATGCCGGGGATAGTAATGTTCAGGTAGAGTCTGCGTGTTACCATTGCTGGTGACATGACTCTACCACACGTACTTTAGTCGCCTCTTACGACACCACCAGTACCAATATAATCTTATTCTAGGCCGGGATCACACGGCACAAAAACGGAATTAATTTTGGACCCTTTGAAGAAGGTCTATCTTGGTGTTTGCGAACACGACGCAGGTATAGGTCATGACGGGACGAATGCAAGTTTTGTACAAAGTCAGCTTGTTTCGAAGTAATTTTACTCCGCTTGCAAATGAGTGGGTACAGCCCAGGTACAGTACTGGTGACGTATGTAGCCTTGTTTCTGATATACGTGATGTGCGGCCGAAAAGAGAGTTTAGAATCTAGTACGACGCCTAGGTGTTTGACCTGGGATTCCCAGTAAATTTTCCAGTAAATAGTCGAGAAGATCTCGTAACGCTTACGAGAAAAGAGGAGAGCTACGCTTTTCTTCGGATTAACCTCAAACCGCCACTTGCTGAAACAATCGCCTAGGGCGTCGGAATCTCGCTGTAGTCTTTCAGCTAGGATTCAAGCGGAGCGATCCGTGGTGCAAAGGGTGGTGTCATCGGTATTCATCGCAAATTCGACTTTATCTGTACGCGGAACGTCGCTTATAATAATGGTAAAAAGTGTGGAGCCTTGCGGGACTCCGGCACGAACGTGTCTAGAGGACGATCGTGTTCCTTCTAATCTGTATCAGAACGTGCGATTCGACAGGTATTCCCGAATGATGTGAACGAGAGAGTCTGGCAGTGCCATATGAAGGAGTTTGATACACTTGTGCCGCTGTTTTGATATTTTTCAGGAAAACATGGCTTATTCACTCCATCATATCAAATACCCCACCAAACATCACTGAGTCGGATGTGCTCTGTTGACTAATTGGGAAACTTTTTAGAGCTTTCAGCAAATACGGTAATTTCTTCTGTTAAAATATTGCTCAATTGTAAAAAAAATCTCAATTGTAATAGTAGTCAAGTAGTTGTTTTGATTTTACCACTCTATTCTTTTTTAAATTATTACTTAAAACTTACCAGTGCATCACCTTTAGGCTGCAAGTCCTGAGTCATCTTTAAAAAACGCAACATGGTTCTATCTTCATCTCCCGAGATAAAATCGTTTACTTTCGGTTTGCTTTTATCGCCTTTTTCGTACTAAAACTACGGGGACGGCCAGATCTTTTCTTGTCACACACAGAAGTTTTATTGTACATATCAATAGCCCGGTACACAAACATTTGACTAGTATGAAGGATTTTGCAAATTGTATTTGGGTTCTTGCCTAGTTTATGTAATACAATCACAGCGGTTTGTTCCTCTTTATCGCCCCACTCCATTTTAATATAACAGAATATGGTGAATGGGCACGAAAATAAGGAATCACAATAAACAATCGTATAAAAATGACATATTTTAAGTTTAAATAGATAAAAAAATATTATTTTTAATTGTAACAATATTTATTGCCAGACTTAGTATAGCAAGAAAATTTTAGAAGCGTAATGACTTGTTTCAATACCTACGACAGTAGATAGTGGCATTGTCACTGAACGTTATTATCTTCTTATTATTAACCTTTATGCACCAACGTGCAGTCTGAGAGGCCCCGGCGGGTGTTGTACTTGTTAGTTTAACCCTTTCTCCGCAAAATAGCAATCCCGCTTGTAAGTAGCTGCATGGTCAGTGCACGAGAGTATTTAGTAAATAAAAACGTTTAAAAATTCCAACAGCCTCGCGATAATAACCAAAATATTTTTCACATTTTAAAGTATTATTCCACATTTAAAGACGTACGTTACGTTTATACGTTTTCTAAATATGTACCAAAATATTTGTGAGATCAGCTTACAGCCATTAAAAAAATCTAGGATGTTTATTATAAGTTTGACAACGTTGGCGAAGATTTAAGTATACTTTTAGTGATATCTCTAATACTGACAAAACTCAACCACAACACCTGAAAGCGAAGATGAACAAACTTACAATTCTTTACCATTGACAATTCTTTTCTGGGTTTTGGATATTAATCTCTCAATTCTTATCTTTTGTACAATGTAAATGTGGAAAGACAAATTGATAAAGATATTATAATAAAAAAACTGTATAAGAGTATATAACTTAACTTAACTTAACTTCACGCTTTATCCCTAGCGGGGTAGTCAGAGAGAACAAAGCGCCAAACGCTACGGTCTCTACATACCTCTTTCGCCTCGTCCACTGTCATCAACCTCTTCATACATGCCCTAATAGTATAAGAGTATATAAAGCGAAGATTTTGTATTCTTATTCATTTGGAATTAGTTTCGTTAGGGTACTTAGTTCTGATAAGCCTAAAACAAGTGAAAATATAACTGAAGAAGTCAAGACATGAAAGAAAGTCAAAAGAAAGTCGACAGTTAGACGCTGTTCCTGCAAAAGTTACGTTACGTTTGCAGTATGCTAAAAAACGTACTCTGACTGTGCTTAGAATTTAAAGTGTGGTTGAACTATAGACATTCTTTTTTGTTATTCTGCAAGGAAAATTTTTCGTGTTTTGTTTTTCTTTATTGACTAGACTGACTTTTTTTCAAATTAAAGCTATATTTTATTTTAGCGCTATTTTCAAATATTTAATAAAGTTGTTTTATTCTATATTATTTTTTTCTTTAAGATATTTACTTTTCATCATTACGCAAGGACAAGTATGTAACACATAGCTTTTTCTAAAAAAATCGATATTATATATGCGGACTCTCAGGACTCACGTCGGTACTAACATTACGAAAATTACACGTTGGTACTTAAAGGTTAACAAAATAAAAGGCAATGTGCTATAAAAATGAAAGCGGTCTTTTAGTTTTTGTAGATGATTGTACTATGTTGTGAAGATTAGAATTTTGCGAACGGAGGTTAGGTTACTTCTGACATTAAATTTTTGGTTTTTCTGATAGAGGAACCCACTAATCATCACAATACAACAGAAAAAAATACTCTCATCATCTCAGAATTATATGTTATTGCTCAAGTATTTATAACTTGTGCATCGTATAGACTAAAGAATCGGGCTTCCTTAGATATAGAAATATAATCGCTGAGTAAATTTATATTTCCATTTTTCAGCTTTCGTTCAATATTTCTATTTTTAGTGTCTATGTATGAGTTATAGCTATTTCTATCATGTTACAGCTTCGGGCACTGAAATCGCGGCTTAGCCATTTGATTTTGATGACAAATAAGAATTATAATCGAGCAGAACTTTTTATATTCTGTCGTCAACTAATAATTGATTTGCCTGTTTTTTCTCCTCTTGGCATATGTTCTCTCAGAAGAAATGGACTGGTAGCGGTAAATATTTAATATAATATCTTTTATTTTCATGAGGTCAGTAGTGGCGCAAGGGCGTGCGACTGAAAACACGACAGGTCGTGGACTCGATTCCCACTCGAGGAAATTAAATATTTAATATTTTCATTGCCTTGCTGGTAACGAGGCGATGCGCGGCGTTGATTTCCGCTACTCAACACCCAATGCCTACAGAATTCGATGAAAAGTGGGGAGCGGAAATACAATTACAGGCACGCTATAACATGGTAGGCAGGTGTCGTCTGCTTACCTTCCTATCCGCGGGATAATCGTAAAGCTAAAAAAACATCGTTTAAATAATTCTAATACCTATTATATGTTCTGGAAAACCACATTAATTTTGGTATTTTTTTTAAATATCATGATGCTGTACATTATTATTGCTTTTCAGATAATTGGTGCACTTTTCACTTTTGTAGTTATTATCACACAGTTTCATCTGCGAGATGGAATTGGATATTAATTTACAACACGTTATTAGTTGTAAACAATAAGAAGAAATATGAGTGTGGATTGTTTCTTTCAAAGTTATTGTAACAAAATAGAAAAACATTATTTCTCTATCTATATTTATTTATCACAATCATCTCACCTTTTTCATCCTTAGTACCTCCCTCGGTTTATCCAGTCTTTTTCTTTTTTTTGTATTTTCAAGTCTCTTTAAATATTTAACTTAACTGAATGCACACAATAATTATGGTTTTTATACAGGGTGGAAGTGTAAGCACCACTTTAAATGAAACCACAGCTTTAACTACTCTATAAAAACCTAATATAAATCAGAAAAAAATAAATTCCCAAAAATGAAAAAGTTATTTTTTCAAACAAAATAAATAATAAAATTGTCGTTTTAAAATAAAACACCATTTGTAAGGACGACGCACGGCACACATAAACCTATCAAAGGAACACCGCCGCACACGCATCATTCCGAAATCGAGTCGTAGGGTATTGGCGATAAGTTATTTTACAAAGAATATAGTGAATACTTATCCAAATAAATGAATTAATAATTAAGGCTGTTTGTAATATCTCTATTTCTTAAATGAATAATCATCTAATTCAAGCGGGCAAAGCCGCGGGCAGGCCGCTAGTTTGTAATAAATAACTTCGAATGAAGCTGCTCATATAATTATGATTGAACTTCACGTACAGGTAAGTTCATTTAATCATTAATTATATCTAATCTATGAAATGCATTTGTAATTAGTTTCTAGTATTTGTTTATCTAACAACCAATCAAACTTATTTTATAAGTGGCTTACTCCAATAATATTTATATTCTTTAAGATGGGTTCTTGCCTTATAAAATAACAATAAAATGTATTTTCTTCTATTCTAACAGTGAAGTGCTTGGTTACCCGGCTGGCTACGATTTGCATTAGTGAGTGGAAATTGTGAAGTACTAACAAGAAGCCATTGTTTGGGTTTATGTCAAATTATTAATCTTTAATTTTCAGATATTTGCAAGCCTACCGCACTTGTTCGTGACCGTATTTACTTATTTAGTTCTGGATAATGTGAAGTATTCTTATCACAAAATAAGTCTCTTAAAGTTGAAGTAAAGTAAGTTTTATAATAAATTTAAATGTAAATTTCCGCTGTGGAGTGGTTAAACGCCGTTAAATTTATGAATTTGACTCTCATTGAAAGAAAATATTTTTCATTTTGTTCTGGCAAGTTAAAGCGTGACGTTTAATTAACTCAACGAAATAATTACGAGAGAGTTGAAAAAAATAAATAAAAATTAAGTTAGTAAAACGATCCAGGTAGTATTTTTTCTTTTTAATTTTTAGCTAGTAAGTATTTACTGTTATGTATCTCCAAAATAAATGCTTACAATACACATTGTGCAATTATTATTTATGCCTCTTTTTACTCGGGTCAAAAGTTATATACTAAATTAAATAAAAAATTAGCTTCACGCTGTATCCCGCACACAGCAGGGTAGGCAGAGGGAACCTAGTGTTAAGACACTCCGTTCCCCACTTTCTGCCGGTTTCTGGAGGCATTGCGTGTTGAGTGGCAGAACTCAACGCCGCGCTTAACCTCGACACCAGAGCGAAGAAATGGAAATATAAATTTTAGTAAATATTTCATCTCCTCGAGTGGGGATCGAACCCACAACCAGTCGGTTTTGCAGTCACACCTCGTGCCGCTGCGCCACGACCGGCCTCAATTACAATACTAGATTCAGTATATAAATAATATTTTTATTTAAATACTGAATCTACTTCTAATCCTATCAAATTATTATGCTTGTTTTTTCGTTTATTTTTTTATGTAGTCATACTTTTGTTTTGATATTTATTTTTTCGCATTTTGCAGTAGTAACAGGAAATTCATCCGAAATATTCTTGTCTTTTATTTTTAGGATATCATACCTCAAAAGCGAAGGACCATCATAAGATCACTTTGTTTTATAAAAGAAATAGTCTTTTCTTTTTTTTGATCTCGAGATCTCGTAAAGCTATTAAGCTGAAATTAATATCAAATATTCAAGTCTATAATAAATTGAAGCATAGAAAAATCAAGCGATTTTGTTGTATTTTGTATGAAATTCGCCGCGTAATCAAAACCTATACCTACCTAATTACGATATAAGCAATGGAAAAAAATATTACGAGACTGCAATTTATGCTTAATTTGAAACAAAATGAGTGCATACAAACTTAACTTTGTCAGTTTTTAAAAGAATTAGAATCATTTTTTAATACCCTCGTTTTACTGCTGTATAACAGCATGTGTAGGCCTACCAACATTATGTATGGTATAGTTAAAATAAAAAATAAATCAGCTTCACGCTGTATCCCGTACACAGCAGAGTAGGCAGAGGGAACCTAGTGTTAAGACACTCCGTTCCCCACTTTCTGCCGAATTGTATAGTAATGCTAAGGTTTTGCAGTTACATCAACACAGCTAAGGCACTGGTAATTTTCTTACTGGCAGCAAATACGCCTACCACATCCATTGTGTATCTTTCGTACTAAACATGCTTCTTATCATTTTATTGTAACGATCAGACACTAACAATTTATTTTATTGTTGGTAATTTTAGGTGAATCTCTGCAAAGCTCTGCTTCCCATATCTATTATAAGCATCGCTACTACCTACACAATTGTGTCAATTCAATATTTAATTGCATAAGTTAGTCAAATATATATTATATCAATAACCTATTTATAATAATTATATAAAAATACACTTATTAAAAATGACATGATTTTTAAGTACTTTTAGTAGAAAGGATTATGATATTCGTAAATAGTGTTAAGGTATATTATTTTCTGGGATACATTTATATCCAAGTTTAATTCATAATCCTATCTAAAATGTACATAAAATATATTTACCGAATATCATCAAAATATATTTATTTTATAGGCTTGAGAAATAATAATAAACATTTAATATTTTACGGCCATTTTGCTTGTGAAAGATAGGGATGCAGCGGTCACTTTCTTGAAGTCTTCACTTCAATCCACGTCTTACAATAATAAAAATCTACTTTTTTCATATAGTAGATATTCGATATTCGATATTCGATAATATCTTAATATTAGGGTATTAGTAGGGTAATTAATAAACTCGTTAAATAAAAAAAAAGTAAATAGGTATTTTTAGATTTTTATATAGTAGGTACTCTTATATACAATTTAATTTATTTTTATTTAGGTACTCTTATAATATCAATTGTGTGTGTGTTGTGTGTATTAAGATTAAATAAATGTATGAGTTAGTTATTGACAAACATTAACATAAAAAATATATGTAACTTATAGTTTTTTTATCAGCAAGACAAGTGACGATGCCAAATGTGATTACGAATTTTCGGGCATATAAATAATGATTTAGTTTTTTTTACACCAGTATTATTGATTCCTTTAATAAAACAACAGGTAAATTTGAATAATGTCTATAAAATTAATATTAGTAGTGACTCTATTTAACGTGCTTAGTGTAAAATCTGGAAAAATATTAGGAGTGTTTTCTATGCCATCGATTAGCCATCAAGTGGTTTTTCGTAAGCTCAGCCAAGAGCTCGCAAAGAGGGGTCACGATTTAACAGTGATCACTACTGATCCAGCATACCCAATTGGAAAAGCTCCTCCAAATTATAGGGAGATAGATGTCCGAAATGTGTCCTATACTACTTTACAAAAGAACTTTCAAGCCAATTATAAAGTAGATCAAGATGTTCAGACATGTTCTGAGATACGTGAGGGATCTTTAATATTGTCTGCTCTTCTAGAAGCTCAATTACAGACTGCGGAAGTTAAAGAATTATTAACTCTAAACAAATATACATTTGATTTGATTTTAATTGAGGCTGTTATGCATCCAGCAATAGGATTGTCCCATGTTTTTCATGCACCAGTGATTTTAGTTAGCTCAATGGGAGCTTTTTTCAACAATCATGATCTTCTAGGATCACCAACACACCCAATACTTTATCCTTCCTTTATTCATAGAAAAATTTATAATTTAAATATTTGGGAGAAATTAAACAATTTGTACTACCATTTTTGTTATAAATATGTTGTTTATTTAAATGAAGATTATGAAAATAAGCTTTTGCAAAAGTATTTGGGACCAGACACTCCTACTTTAAGCGAGTTATATAATAATGTCCATATGTTATTTATAAATCTGAATTCTATTTGGGCTGACAACCAACCAGTGCCTCCAAGTATTGTTTATATGGGGGGCATTCATCAGCTTCCAGAAAAGGAATTACCAGAGGTAAAAAATATGTATTCCACGTATTTTTTAAAGTAAACAAATGTTGTTAAATCATAAAAGAAAATAAAAAATATATATGATTATAATCATAACGGGGAACGGAGTGTCTTACACTAGGTTCCCTCTGCCTACCCTGCTGTATGCGAGATACAGCGTAAAGCTGATTTTATGTTTATAATCATAATTTTTTCATAATCAAATTATTAAAAATGTTCTTGAATATATATATATTTTTCGAAATCAAATAAACATATTTTAAATGTCTTATTCAATATATATACTTTTAGGATCTTAAAAAATATTTAGATTCATCAGAGAGAGGTGTCATATATTTAAGTTTCGGAACAAACATATTGCCGCAAATGTTACCTACTGACAAATTACAAATTATAGTGAAAGTTCTTTCTAATCTTCCTTATGATGTTTTGTGGAAATGGAACAACGATGAACTTCCGGGAAAAGCTGATAATATAAAAATTTCTAAATGGTACCCACAATCAGATCTATTAAGTAAGTTACCTATTTAATAGAATATTCTAAATCAAAATACGAAAGGTTTTATCTACTGTTCGAAGTTAAGGATGATTTTTCATTTACATTTCAGTATAATGGAATAAGTACATCAAACTAAATGTATTCATTTTTGGCAATTAAAACTTTGATTACAGGGCATTCTAAGGTGAAATTATTTATTACACAAGCTGGTCTCCAATCTACAGATGAAGCTATAACTGCTGGTGTACCCCTTGTAGCAATACCAATGTTAGGCGATCAATGGTACAACGCAGAAAAATATGTTAGGCACGGTATTGGAACTAAGGTAGAAATAGCAACTCTTACAGAACCTGAATTTAGGAATGCTGTAGAAACTGTTTTAAATAACACAAGGTAACATACCTTGAAGATTATGTTTTATGTTGATAAGTCGTTTTCTTTATTATACAGAATTTAACAGAATTATATATTTTTTTAGTTACCGTGAGAATATTATCAAATTACGTAAACTGATACGAGATCAACCAGAATCACCCCTAGAACGAGCATTGTGGTGGACTGAATATGTTATAAGAAACAAAGGAGCAAAACAATTGAGAGCGCGTAGCGCCAACATTTCGAGTGCTGAATATTTTGAATTTGAATTAATATTAGTTATCATATTAGTAGTTTTATTAGTATCAATATTATCAATAATAATTATTAAATTTATCTGTAAGTTTTTGCAAAGTTTGTTTAAAAGTAAAAATAAAATAAAATTACACTGATGTAAACAATGAAAAAAATAATCTATATTAATCAGTTATAATAATAAAAAAGTAGGTTATCATATCTTTATGATGTTTGTCGATAATCTCAAGGTTCTTCCACCCACATGACCTTGGATAGCACTTTGAACACATAATCTTTCTTATCCAGTTTATTTCATTCGTGGTGACCTAATTATGCAGCAGGGTGGATCTAATTTTTTTCTCAAGTTTTCGATTTCTAATAACGAAAATATGTTGAAGTTAGGTATCGTAATAACCCCTTTAAAATATTATTGTAATGCCCAACAAAAGTTCAACAGCCCAAGAAAAGTTTTGATATGGCCGCAAATATAAAGTATATCGCAAAAAACGCTTATTTTGACACCATAAAAGGAATCAAAATTATGAAATTTGGTAGCTACCATCTACAGGTACTAACAACCTTAGGAAAAAATCTAAAAACTATACATTTGTGATTAAATCCTAAAAAAATTGATCTTGTTATTCAATGAAACTCCTATTTGCTCACCTTGAAAATTTACTTTTGACGATGTTAACAGACAGAGAAAAACATTTAAGGGAACTTGCAGCAAGAAATATTCTAAAAGCGAGTAATTCGCCTACAATGGGAAAACTGCCACGCAATTTTGAAGTGCCTAAACTTAATTTTAAATTAAAATTAAATTAAATTAGCTTCACGCTGTATCCCGCACACAGCAGGGTAGGCAGAGGGAACCTAGTGTTAAACCACTCCGTTCCCCACTTTCTGCCGAATTCTGGAGGCATTGCGTGTTGAGTGGCAGAACTCAACGCCGCGCTTAACCTCGACACCAGAGCGAAGAAAATGGAAATATAAATTTAAGTAAATATTTCATCTCCTCGAGTGGGAATCGAACCCAGAACCAGTCGGTTTTGCAGTCACACCTCGTGCCGCTGCGCCACGACCGGCCTCTCTCTCTCTCTCTAAACTTAATTTTAATGCTAAATATTATATTGATTTAATAAAGTGGCAAGAAACAACCTATTCTAAGAAATCAAACGAATGACTATGATATGATAATTGCTACAAGTAAAGTTATGCCAAAATTCGACAGTAGGCGGGATTTTTTGTTAATATAATACAGGGTGTCCCAGAAATCAACAATAAGCCTAAAACTGGTGATAATCATATAATTAATGAGTTGATCAATTGATTGGTTGTTTTGTTAAAAAATGGTCCCATAACATATATATATATATATATATATATATATATATATATATATATATATATATATATATATATATATATATATATATATATATTACAAAATAACTAATATTTCTCTAAATATTATTTATTTTGTAATAGCATCTCTTAAATAAAATAAAATTTCGTTGCGCATTTTTCCATACTAAGGTGACCCACCCCATTATGCAGTTCTTTGTATTCTTTAAGATATTATACTATACATTTTTTTTTTATTTCACGCTGTATCTCGTACATAGCAGGGTAGGCAGAGAGAAACTGGGAACCTAGTGTTAAGACAGTCCGGTCCATGTCATTAATTATATATATGTTTAAGAAATTTAGTTCTTATTACACTTTTAAAATTATTGTGTGTCAGAGTCAGTCAGAGTAATAATTATATAATTTAAATAAATGCTTAAACTTTGTTAATTTTATGTGTAATCAATAAATATATACTAAATAAATTAAATGTTTTTTTCACAGCTCACATTTCTATTCTCAATTGATTGGTTGTTTTGTTAAAACAACCAAGCATGCAGTTTAAAAAAAAGGTTTCATAACTGATAAAATCCCATTCCAGTTTTTATGAACGTAAAGGAGACGCAACGCAAAGGAGGATAATATGTTTATCGTTTTTTATGTGGAAAGTGGAAGCACCTGCGCTCCTTTTCTGGGGGCAGTAAAAGGGGCGCTGCCTCTTCCACCCTGTATAAATATTATCTTTAGATAAAATTCTAAGTGTCATCTAAAAACCGCTCATATCCTAGGAAGACAAAGAGCACAGCTATAAAGTACTTTGAGGATACTCAAAGTCCTCCATGTAAATATCTGCTATTTATATAGTTTTAGTCTACTATTAATGAAGTGTGAAAGCGAGCTAAAACTCTACGATATCATCTACCTCAAAGAAATGATAGGATTACGACATATGGTAAGTCTTATAATGAAACTAATTTTATTTTCAGCTTCACGCTGAATCTCTCTACATAAACGGGATAATTAAAACACTCCGCTCCTCACTTTTCTCGAATAAATGACAATATTAAATATTTTATATCTTTGAGCGTGAATGGAACCAAAAAAATGTCCCGTTTACAATCACGCTTGTGCCTCTGCGCCACGACTGGCTTAATAAAAGTTAAAAATAATATTATAAAAGAAAAAAATATAAAAAAAAATCTTTATAGGGAGCCCTGTTTTAATTTTCCACATCCAATCATCTTATGCAGTCGTGTTGTTTATAATTTCCTTTTCATATCAAGAAAACATTAGTAGAAGATTATTATTTTTTATTTATACATTTATAAATTTAGTTCAGCTCAATTCTTTAATTATAGCGTTTCGGATGTGCCAGTTGAGTTTAATACTCAACTGGCACATCCGAAACGCTATATCACTTCGCGATAAAATAACTATACGATTCGGTTGATGTAAATTACGTTGAGCGTAAGTAAACAAACCTCATTATATCGGGTGTATTAAACTACGGCAAAAGATAAGTATTTGATGCAGGTGTCACTATTACAGATAAAGAACAGTGGGTAAAAATCAAGTCTTGATTTTCAGCTTATTAAAAATGTACATAATCGAGATTAAAAATAATACCAATATTGTTGATGATAATTAATTTTGGCTTGATATTTTTTCTCCGAGCACGATCAAACTGCGAGTATCATTAAAATCACAAAAAAAATATCAAGATTGTACTAATGCTTTCCCGGCGTTGAGTTCTGCCACTCAACACGCAATGCCTCCAAAATTCAGCAGAAAGTGGGGAACGAAGTGTCTTAACACCAGGTTCCCTCTGCCTACCCAGCTGTGTGCAGGATACAGCGTGAAGCTGATTTTTTTTTTACTAATGCTTTAGAACTTTTATTTTCCTTTCAATCTAGAAGAAACTGTTGTACTTTGTATGAAGTCATCAGTATTTTGAATATTGTAAAATATTATGCAGTATATAGAAAACTAGAATAATGAAGGCACGTCTAATAATTGCTTGTTAATTAACAATTAATATACATTGGACGCAATCATGACGTAAGTAGGACGTGACCTATTGACCGTTTTGTTAATACTTTAATTTGTAAGGCAAAAATATAAAAAAAATATACAGGGTGGAAGTGTCAGCACCACTTCAAATGAAACCACAGTTTTAGCTACTCTATAAAAGCCTAATACAGTTTAAAAAAAATGAAAAAGTTATTTTTTTAAACAAAATAAATGATAAAATTATCGTTTTAAAATAAAACGCCGTTTGTAAAGAATAAAGTAAACACACACTAACTTGTCAAAGCGGCAACGTCGAACTATGGATAATGGTAGAACAACGGCAGATCAAAATTCATTTTTACTAAAGTCGTCCCTGACGCACTTTTTTTTTTTTTAATAATATAATAGTGGACCTTTAATGTAATGAATTATTTTTTCGTGAAATACATTTGGAATATATTTTTTTTATTGTGACAAATTGTAATACGTATGAATGTCTATTTCAGGTTGTTCGCATCGATATTTTAAACTTAATTTCCTTAAAAAAAATGTGCAAATAGGTATAAAGTGTTATATATTTTTAAAAAGCCTATAGTATGTAGATTTTAAAATAATTATTATATTGTGGATTTTGTGACTATATTCCTAATAAAAATATTAACAATGAGTGAAGAGAAAAAAAGTACGTACTTAAAGTTCATCGAGACTTTTGACAGTTACCGACGTCTACCGACGCGTTACATTTGATGTTGTTTTATAGTCCAGATATTCATAAAAAATATTTATAAAAATCAGCTGCGGAAACGTGCGGTTTTAGAAGTTATCACGAAAACTACGATACAAGTCAGGGAACAAGAAAACTCTATCTATTGAAATTTCTAATGTTGTACTATTTAATTAATTAGATTGCGGTAAATTTCAATGAAATTATTGTTATTTATCAATAAAAGAACGTTTTATCTTCATTTTGCACACATTTTGCGGTATAACTAATTAAAAAAATGCACACTACCCTCATTTATTAAATTATATAAATAGATTGAATTAATTTAATAAAACTCGTACAAATTAGTAATAAAATTACTAACAGACGTTTGATTGTTAAGTAACTTCACTAAATTTCAAAGTGGCTAATACTTTCAAGTGTTCCAAGCGTGAATTATACCCATACATCGAAGGAGGAAAAAAACTTGAAGCAATCAATATTAGCTATTAATATTTCTTAAAGAAAAGTATCATGTTTCTGTAGACAACATGTGTTTTATTATCAGCGACATTCAAAGGAATCTTATTCGTTCCTTTAATAAACAATGGACAGAAGCGTCCCGGTAAAAAGATTCGTTTTTTTTAAAAAAAACAACGAAAATTGGTTTGATTCTGAATATTTGTTAACCTTACCAATCATTGAAGAAGTAACACCTTCGAACTTATCATCGACGTCTTCTGGAAAACGCGGAAGACCCCGTGTCCCTATGGGGACTCATCAGAATCAACGAAGAGGTGAAAATACCGCGCTATTTAGTGAATATGGCTTTGGACACATCTGCAATGCCAACGTTCAGGGTTAACGTTCCATAGGAGAATTAGAAGCAAAACTCGTAGAAAAACTTGCTGACCGAAATACAATGTCTGTATATTTAAATCTCATAGAAAACGCAATCCAGAAAAAAATGCTATCGGATCAAGAGGAATTGAGTGTTTTCATTGATTTGGACTTAACAAAAGCGCAATACATGTATTTAAGGAATCTAACAAACGAATGAGATCCCAAGAATGCACAAGGTGCACAAGAATCCCGTAATAAGGAGTATCAAAAATTTCGCCTACATCATGCCAGAAAGTGCTCTCAATCAGCTTCAAATGAGGATGTATTTCATACTCTTCTCTACACATCAGATCCATACATTCCCAGTCATAGAAAGACATACGAGTATAGCAAAAGTGTGAAGGCACTTGATGAAGATACCCTAGATCTTTTAAAAGTTAATGAACTTATTATGGATCCCGAAGTTCACCAAGTATAATTAAATATAATATACTCATTATGTAATAATATACATTCATTTCTAATATTATTCTACTTGTAATCTTGTATCAATTTTTGTAAATTTTATATTTTATTAACTAAGTATGTGTAATCATAACTATTAATTCTTACTTAAATAGATAACAGCTTAAGAAATATTGTTTATTAATAAACGAATTTAATAATACATTTTTATTACTACTATAAGTAGTGTGGACTAAGGAAATGAAATA
>JAATLQ010035498.1:9670-29574 GCA_013421005.1 Heliconius erato x Heliconius himera
ATATATATATATATATATATATATATATATATATATATATATATATATATATATATATAAAAAATAATATATAAAATACATAAAAAATATATATAAAAAAAAAAGGAGTTCGGAGAGTCCGGAGAGTCCGGAGAGTCTGGAGAGTCGAGAGAGTTTTCGACCTATTTCCATTTCTCAATATAATATTAGATGTATAAAAAATATATAACTTATTTTGTCCGCCGACCGACCTCTACTTTCCGACCTCTACTTTTTATTGCAGATTTGGAAATTGAATTCACAAGAAACTTGGTAGCAGCCACACACCAGCTAAAATTAGTAAAGCAAACAACGATAGGTACTTAGTTAAAACAATTTTCTAAACTCTTAAATTATGACAGCATTCTGGAAACTTTCTACATGAAACTTCTTAATTAAGCTAAAGATTGAGTTTTAAGACTTAATCACTTTAAAGTATTGGAAAATAATTTTAAAGTAATGAAAATTTAATAAAAGCCACGTGATTTTTTTTTAAAGAAGTTAAGTACAACGTGGCGCAGTATGGTAGTATCTGGCTGCTAACGCGATTTTGAGAGGGGAATAGTTTTATTCGGTATATTTACTTCTGATCCCTAGAAGACAAAGCGCAGCGTTGAGTTCTGCACTAAATATTCAATGTCTGAAAATTGGGCGAGAAAATACCCAACACTTAACAACTAGGTTTCCTCTGCCTACCCTGTTGTATGCAAAATGCTGTTTTTTTTAAGAAATTAGTAACGTTTACCTTATAAAGGTCACGGATTGTGAAAGCTACTATATATTACTGGATCCCTTTTAATCTTTTTAAAAAGTAATCTAATGTTGAGGAGTAAGTTATCGCTTTATTTTACCTTCAATTTAACTCACAGACCAGAACTCACAGACAGCCCACTAATTTGTTGCTGAGTGTACGCAGTTGGGTGTACTAAAAATATGCTTCATCATCATCATCATCAGCCTGTGCTAGTCCACTGCTGGACATAGGCCTCTCCAATGGCACGCCACTGAGCTCTATCTTGAGCTCTTCGCATCCAGCCGATGCCAGCCACTTTACGAATATCGTCACTCCATCTAGCTGGAGGACGTCCCACACTACGCTTGCCGAGGCGTGGTCTCCACTCTAAAACGCGTTTACTCCAACGGTCATCGATTCTGCGACAAATGTCGATAACATTGGTTCTCTGTCGGATTACTTCATTTCGAATTCGATCCTTCAGGGATATTCCAAGCATAGCCCTTTCCATAGCACGCTGAGCGACTTTAAAGTGGTGGATTAGTCGCACTGTCAGTGTCCACGTCTCGGCTCCGTATGTCATAACTGGTAGGACGCACTCGTTAAAGATTTTTGTCTGTAGGCTTTGCGGTATCGGTGACGAAAAGACTTCACGCAGTTACCTATATGCTGCCCAACCAAGCTGTATTCTTCTGCGAGCCTCCATCTCGAAGTTGTTTCTACGTAACTGTACAGTTTGACCAAGGTAGACATATTCCTGAACAACTTCAAGAGGTACTCCATCAAGTGCAATCGGTTCAGGTATAATGTGTTCGTTGAACATTATCTTAATTTTATCCAAGTTCATACGAAGACCGATGCGAGCAGAAGACTCAGCCAAGGTGCTCAACATATATTGCAGGTCCTGCACGGTTTCAGCCACAATAACAATGTCGTCTGCAAACCTCAAGTGTGAGAAGAACTTGTCATCTATGTTTATGCCCCGTCCTTTCCAGTGTAGCGTCTTGAACATATCCTCCCGATGCATTAGTGAACAATTTGGGAGAAATTACGTCCCCCTGTCTCGCTCCTCGATGCAAGTGGATAAATTTAGACTGCTGATTTTGTACTTGGACGGTTATAGTCGCTGCATTATAAAGGCTTCCCAACACTTCTATATATCGCCAATCGACTTGGCACCGTTGCAAGGACTCAAGAATAGACCAGATTTCAATGGTGTCGAAGGCTTTCTCATAGTCCACAAACGCTAGGCACAAGGGAAAATAACAAGAATGTGGTGTTGAACTAATTCATAGCACATATTTACTTAGAAAGCGTATATTGATCGATATATTTACACCTTGACCGACTTAATCCCTTTAACTTGTTATCTAACCGTAACCGTGAGTTCGTAATGTTAACTAAGTGAGGAAGCCCATTGCTGTGATGTTCGTTTGTATTATGAAACATTATTAACGCCAGTACTTAAGTTGTCATTTGCAATAAGTAATTTCATTTATTATTAAAATGTGAGACAGTTTTTTTTTTTAATTTTCTATATCGATTGACTGTTTTATATATTTTTTTATTTATTCATTATACATTTGTGATAGAAAGAATAAAAAAAAATATTATAACTCTATAAATTTACTATTACCTTAAAATACGTAGATTTGTATGTACATAGAAATAGAGGTAGTCTCAATTGATAATTACACCACTTCCACCTACTTTTTAATTTTCGTGACATTGCGCGTTGAGTGACGGAACTCAACGCCCAGCTTTGTCTTCTCATCACAGCAAGGAAATGCAAATATAAAATGATTTATTTACAAGCCGCTACCTCCATTTTAAATACCAGAGCAAATAAATGTAAATATTCATAATTAATAATTCATTTCCCCTAGTGAAAATCAAACACACAACCGTCACGTTTACCCTCTACCAAGACTAAACACGTTACTTCATATTTACAAAATTACACACCTATAAGAGTTCACCTACTCTGTAATCAATTAAGCTGTTTGTTAGTTTGTTCAGTATTCACACTGTATTGTCAGGAAATAGTCCGATAGAGCACCTCTCTAGTCAATTTCCTGCCCTTAACGATTCCACTCACGTCTCTATTTTCTTTCCTTCCCCTCCTTGCCTCTTGTACATTAGGAGCTGAGATTTAGTTACGAAACAGTATATATTAAAGGTGTTTTTGGAGGTTTTTGTTTATAAAACGAATATTGCGCAAAATACTATGAAGATATAGAGGCTTGTAGTGGTGCATGGGCACAAGCGTGTGACAGTAAACGTGACAGGTCGTGAGTTTGATTTCTACTATAGGAAATTTAATATTTTAATTTCTTCGTTCTGGTGTCGAGGCAAAGGACGGCATTGACTTCCGTCACCCAGCACAAAATGCCTCCAGAATTCGGCGGAAAGTAGGCAGCGGAGTGTGAAATACAGCATGAAGCTAAAAAGTATATGGATATATTTTAACCTTACTTTCAGCTAATACGTCTGAATGGTTTCTCTAATAATATTCCTAAAGAGAGAGAACCTAATCCAATATACATGTTATATATCTAAAGAGAGGAGTCATTATAAAATAATTAATTATAATATAACCAATGTATTTTGAAAGGCACATCAACAAATCAAGTAACAGTCTGTTGTGAACGATCTCTCATAATGAGAAATAATGAAGGGCAAGCCCCGTGCTGATGCTAGCGACAGCCGGACACGACACCCCCTAAATCTTTATAATAAAGACGAATGACGTGATTATCTGCAGCTTCACCCTAGTAGGGTAGACAGAGGGCGCCTAATGTTAAAACATTCCGTTCCCCATTTTGCGTGTTGAGTAGCGGAACTTAACGCTGCACTTTGCCTCGGAACTAAAGCGAATATATGAAAATATTGCATACCTCATTTTTACGTACGCGTTTCTATGTACGCTTGTGCCTCTCCACAACGACGGCCTTTCAAAGAAAATAAACAAACTCTTCAGCTCTATTATACTAGTATAGATATTATAGAAACGTAAATATTAAACGTGAGATAGATTAAATAAAATACTAGGTTTATCTATTTTTATTTTAAATTTAAACCTATTAAAATCTATTTATGATTGCAGTATCTGGTTATAGATATGATGTTCACATTTCAATTTGAATGACGTATTACGAGCAAGTAGTCTGATTCCTAAAAAAGTTATTTATGTATTTGATTACGTAATATACGGCGCTGAATTCCGCCATCGATTATGTATGTTCTCGTCGTAACGTAACTTGTGTTTCTAATTGCCCTACAAACTCCTGCCGTAGATAAAAAAGTAATAGCTATCACGTAAGTTGACTAAGGTAACTGAGGAAGTTGACTAAGGAACAAACGTGCAAGTGTAAACACGACAGGTGGTGGGTTTGATTCTCTCCTGAGGAAATGAACTATTTTATATTTTATTTCCTAGCTCTAATAACGAAGCAAATGCGGCACTGAGTTCCACCACTCAACACGTAATGTCTCCAGAACTCGTCGGAAAATTAGGAATGGATGTGTCCTAATGGGAACGGAGTGTCTTAACACTGGGTTTCCAGGTTAACTCTGCCTACTCTGCTATGAGCGGAATACAGTGTGAAACTAAGGTAACTAAGTTAAGTCTGTGTAAGTCTGTAAAATGAGATTATTTAATGTATAAGGCGTTATTTATATATATTGTTCTCTTTATTTTATATAACGCAAAGTATATATTATAAATAATTAAATATTATAACCACGACAAGTTGAGGGTTCGATTACCACTCGAGGAAATAAAATATTTGATATTTTCATTTCTTCACTCTGGTGTCGAGTCAACGCGCTGCGTCCAGTTCCGCAAGTCAACACGCAATGCCTTCAGAATTTGTCGGAAAGTGGAGAACAGAATGTCTTTATTCTAGTCTCCCTCTGAAGCGTGAAGCTAAAAATAGAGCTATTAATTTTCACCGGATAATAATATTAAAAGCCTTAATTTCCAATATAATATTAAATTTGTTACACTGTAAACAAAGAGATATGAACCAACGTATGAAACCATCGTCGACGGCTTGTTACGGGCGCTCTCGTAGAGAAGTTTCATCTAGCGTCAGCCTACGCGATATTTTGTTTAGCCTTTGTGGGCTTATGAATATATGTACAATATGTGTTATATTGTGGCATTTTTATATAATATGCTAATATAAGTTAGGGCATGAAAATAATATATACAGCATATCGTTGAATATACAAGTATGTACAGTATATTATATTGTGATTATATTGTGGCATTTTATATTATATTTTTATATGGTATATGATGTGGCATTTCTATAAAAAATCCTATATCTAAACTGTTGTGTTATCTTGATTAATTTCTTTAGGTATGGGCTTAAAATATTTTACCCTATATGATTTTCCCGTAAAAGGAACGCTGACACTTCCACCCTGTATAATAAGCTAATATAAGTTAGCGTATCATTTAAAGCATATAAATATTATATTCAGCATTTCGTTGAATATTTTCTACTTGTACTAAGCTGCCTTATTAATTAAATCATGATTCCGCGAGCAACTTGAACATTTCGTTCTTAACGTTTAAACTTTTGCTTTTTGAGAATTTTATGAAGTACTTTACGGAGATATTTTGTTTTTTTATGTTTATGAAGTTGAATGAGTCAAGACCAGTCGTGGCGCAGGGCCACAAAGTGTGACTGTAAAACCGAGTGGTTGTGGGTTCGATCCCCACTCGAGGAGATGAAATATTTACTTAAATTTATATTTCCATTTAAACAAAAGTTTAAACACACTCTTTAAATAAAATATACTAACAAATGTTTCCGTATTCTTGTCTATTACATTTTTTAACTATTTAAAAAAAATGTAAATTAGTTTCTTAAAAAATTAAATGTCTTTTTGCTGTAGTCGTGAATGCTTCAATATTAAGCTTTCTTCTAAAGACTATTTTTACCATCTCTTTATAGCATAATATGGTCGATACTCGAGCAACGACGTTTTTTGTTATTTTACAAAGGATAGTCAAAGACGCTGTTTTGTAAGGCTTCATCTCTTAATAACATTGTTCATTAATTTTCTCTTACAATTTATATTTAAAGTATAGTTTTTTCAACTAGCCACAAAATGTTTTAAATTACTTTGTTAATATTATCCTTAATAGTAAGCTTTATTTCTAAATAAGCTCTTTAATGCATTTAGAAGTATTTTGTTGTGTTTGACGGTAACATTTCCGTATAAGAGCTTCTATTTCCTTAATGAAATATACGTACCACTTACACGCATCTTTTATTTTTATTGCCCCAAAAGCTTGCACAGTTATAACAAGTAATATCTTTAAGTGTGATGCAAACATATTTTTGTAATGTATGAATCGTAAGATTATTTTTAGGGTTCCGTACCTCAAACGAAAAAAACGGAAGCCTTATAGTGTCATTTTGTTGTCCGTCCTTCTGTGAACGCCCTTTTTATCAGAAACGCGTGGAGGTATCAAGCTGAAATTGAATACTCAGGTCAATAGTACTTTAAAGCTGAGAAAATTTTAAACCATTTATGCCGCTAAATTCTGCAAATTTTCGTAATTCACAAGGGAATCAAAACCAACAGGGTACTTTCCGTGAATTAAAAAATCTTGAAATTTTGTAAGAAACAACGTCTTATAGTACAGGTAAAGGAAAAATTGCGATAAGTAAAAATTTATATGTATTTCATGGAAAAAAACATTACAACTTATATTTATAGTTCATTGCTTACAAAATGGGTGCATCTGCCCGCATAATTAAGTTTATCAACTTAAGTAAATTGTACTTCCTTTTCCCAGTTGACCTACAAACCTGAAGTTGGCACGGAAGCCTCGGTGCACAAGTCCGACTCGTACTTAACCGGTTTTTTTATTTGTGATATGATATCTTTAATTTATTGAAACGATTTGAGATGTCGAAATTATGTTTATTTAAAAAAAAATCTTTTAAAAATATTCTTTTTTAATTTATATTTTTCAATGGCCATTTTTTGTTTCAAATGTCTATTTTACTTACAAGTGATTGATTACGATAGGAAATAAAAGTGAACAGAAACAGTGGGGGGTTCGATTTCCAGCAAGGAATTAATTATTTTCCTATATTATATAAAATTTGTTGAGTGTGGTGCGTGAGATGTGTCGTGTTACTACGTCTCCTCTGCCTACCCTGCTATACACGAGATACAGCATGAAGCTACAAAAAAAATCACAGATTATAAAACGAAGCAAAACGTTCACGATTTCAACCAATCCTTGGGAGTAAATACGCGGAAAGTGGAAAGCGGAAGTCAAATTCGCTATATATTTCGTAATACAAATATCTAACTTCACACACGTATTCGTATTGAACGTTCTGCCTGCGGCTTCGTACATACACACGTACGAAGGTATTTTCGACTTTGCTCAGAAAGCAAAGGTGTAGATTTATATAGATATTTATTTATACAAGCTGTACATATATTTTAAGATAGGGTTACTGTTTTAGTCTTATTTTCTATTTGAAAATTGGAGATAAATCACTCAATTAATTATCCTTATCATTTATAAGTAAATCGCTATCAAAAACATTGCTTTATGTAATTCAAATGAACACAAAACAAAAAGTTAAATATAAATACTTTTACACCACCATTTCTACAATAATTTTCAAAAGTCTTTCTCAAATTGAGATTTCCATAGCTATCTCAAAAATGGACAAAGTTTTTTTTTCAGCTTTACATCGTAATACGCATGTACCATACGGCAGAGAAAGTCTAAAACTCTCCACTCATCATCTTCCACCGAATTCTGGAGGAAGGATTCATTGCATGCTGAGTGGCGGAACTCAACGCCGCGCTATGCCTCTTCACTAAAGCGTAGAAATGAAATTATTAAATATTTCATTTTCCCGAGTGGGAATCAAATCCACAACCTGTCACGCTTACAGTCAGACGCTTGTGTCCCTACACCATGACTGACCTGGAAAAAATTCTCCTTAAAATAAACGACCCTCAAACACTTCATTTTTTCCAGTTTTATCTGGCACCTCCGTATATAGGAATGAAAATGTGTGTGTCAAAAATGTGCTGAATATTCTCTTCGTAACTAAAAGTCATCACTTTTCAGTTTCGCTTATCAAAGGCTAACAGCTGGTATAAAATATCTTCCATAGTGTAGTTCACACGTGCTCTTTGCCGCGCGCTATAGTCAGTCAGTCGCTGTATTGCGTCGGCTCTGAAACCTTTCAAACTAATCAATTTTATTTATACAGCTATATGGGGTAACACGGTCAATGTCTATTGATCGATAATATGTATATATAGATATTTAACAGTCTATACCAAATGTAATGAAACAAATTTTGCATTTTTTACCTAAAGGAGGTATAGTAGCGTTATGCAGCGGGGTGTACAAGTAAGTCCTGAGAGGCGACGCGTCCAGGATCGACCCGAACAGGTACTCCACAGCGGCCAGCGCCAGCACGAGGAGCAGCAGCAGGCGGAGCGCCCGCGCCGCCCGCCCTCCGCCTCCGGCTGCGCCCATCAACGCATGCGGTGAGATTGTGCACGACTCGAGCCCTATGAATAACGATATTTTACATTATTATTATTATGTATTACAGTACGGTCGACAAATCGTGGCCGCCCTGTAGTCATGTTTTTAAAACATTTCGGCAATGTGCACTCGAGAATAAATAATCAAAAGTAAGTAAAATAGTAAAATCAAACCTGCACAACCCTCGACTGCTAACGTCAAGCGTAAACGTAAGAACGTATTTGGTAGCTAATTAAAAATATTTTAAAAATAATATTATAGCTCACTTGTCTCAATATTTTAATTATAAAGTAACACGCTTGTTCGACAAATAGTTTTGTAAAATATTATAATAAAGATAAAAAGTAAATTGAGAATGTGTAAAGATATAGTTACAAAATACACAGCTAATGCATCAAGAAAGTAATAAGGATTTTATTATTCATACTCTTTACGATAATAGCACACTAAATGCATTTAATAGTTTTCCACCGTTTTTACGACAAAATGCAAAGTGGCCTCAGTATCTAAAGCGAACACCAAATAAACCTAAGAAGATGTTAAGTGTTCGTGCGATTGAATATGATTGAGGCGTGCATAAAGCACACGAACACGCCAGGCGGAGCTTGAGAAGTTTATTTAGAAATATGTTTTTTTACTGAAAAATTCCCAGAGAACTCGGTTCAGTGAGCTATGAGAAATGGTTTACAGTCGGCAGTTACTTTAAAAGGCTGTCGCGAGCGTTGGTTTTCGTAAAGTTCAGTAAGCCGAATGCTTAACCTTAACAGATTTTTGACTTCTAAATAAGATTTATTGCAAACATTTTTTAATATTATTTTTGTTTGCAGAATTTACATTTCATGTAATTGTTGTAAAGTGGACTGTGTTTCATGGAGCTTATTATAAAAATATTTTTTAAATTTGACAGTTGTATGTATCTCATAGCGTATACCGCATACAGCGTGAAGCTATATTTAGTAAGTACTAAATAACATCAATCACTTTAAAGATTTCTTATTTTAATTTTAAGATTAATATCTTCTTACTTTCATATAACGAGACAGACAGGGTACCTAGCGCCAAGACACTACGCTGCGCTTCTAAACAAAGGTGGTGAGCGGCGGAGTTCGACGCTGCATTTTGCTACAGTTGAGAAATGAAAATAAATAATTCCCCCAAGAAGAGATCGATCGATGAAATTAAAGTAAAATTTGCATTTAAAATTCTATTTAAGTTTTTAATATTAAAACAAATTAATTTTCATATTTACACAATATTTGCAAATGTCTATAGCTAAAAAACTCAAGGTAAAAAACTACTCAGCAGACTTCTTGACTCTATTTGTTCTTTTAAATCCAATCAGTGTGTCAGGCTTACTGTAATTAATGTGAGTGCATCGTAAATTAAGCTAAATGTACGAAATAACACTTAGAATACTGGAACTGGAACAAAAGTATTTAATGCAGCAGTGTACTGCTGTTAAAATTCAACGGTGTTTGGATTAATTTAAAAACAATTGTCGATCGTTTAAACAATAAAACAATTTGTGCTCTACACTGTATCCCGTCCCGTACACGGCACGGCCGTAGGAGGGAGAAACCTAGTGTTTAAACACTCCATTACTCATTTTTCGCCAAATTTTGGAGGCATTATGTACTGGCGGAAATTAATTGCGCTTTGCCTTGATACCAGAGCGAAGAAATAAAATATTAAATATTTCAATTCTCCGAGTGGAAATCGAACCCACAACCTATCGCATTTACAATCACACTTAGTTCCCCTGCCTCACCTACACGACTAGCCTCGTCAATCGACAATCAAAGTTAATAATTTCCTTTTTCGTTGAGCTCCGCCATCTGCTACCACAATCGGTTTATTGGATTTCTTCTACAACAACGATGGAATTTCAGAAAGCTTTTCGCTGATCTTATATCAGAAACACAATGTTATTTCGTTTTATATATAAATTATATTTATTGTTCATGCGATATACTACTTTATTGTAATATTGTTCATGATGTGAAATATTTTATTTCAGTTTCACGCTATAACAGCGTAGGTAGAGGCCTAGTATTAATATACTCCACTCCCCACTTTCAGGAATCGAATCTATAACCTGTCGCTTTTACAGTCACACGCTTGTGCCTCTGCGCCGCAACTAGGCTCTGGGTCATTAAACTTTATTGTCATTTAAACATTAGTAGGTACCAACTTTACGTATAAGTTTTATGGAACATTCCTTGACCTCACCGCCGCCATAACGGAGCTAGGGAGGTTTAACGCCGCTGTTTTCATTTCTTAGTTAGCTCCAAGGGCGAACGTTTACTATTTATTGGCATGTCGTTTGTATTTTCGAGGAGCTATTTCTAAAATTACAACATTTTTACATTTATATTAAAATAATTGTCAAAATATATCTTTTTATCTATAAATAATAGATTAGGCTATTGTGAGGCAGTGCACCTGGTTGTTAAAGGGATGGTTGTGGATTTTATCCTTATTTGGGGAAATTATGTTCGGTTGCCACTCAAACCGCAAAACTCAAGCTCTGGCGGAAAGTAGACTACGAAGTGTATTAACACTCTAACTAACTCTCTCTACCTACTGAGCTATGCAAGAAATATTGTGCATGTATTTTTTTATGCAATTATTAACTATTTTTTTTGTTGATTGTTCCTTATAGACCATTATGCTTTATCCACAAATTCAGAATATTTCATAGTCAAGTTGAAGTTGAAGAAAAAAACAGCTCTTAAAGTTTTTTTTAGTTTTCTTAAGTTTTTAATACAAATACAATTATAAATATAATTGTCAGTGTACAATTTCTAAGTCGACAAAGCCAAGCATAATATTTGTATACAAACTTTATATCAAAAAACTGCTAGGAACTTTTTGCTTTGAGTTTAAATTTGTTTTGAGTAGAAATAGGTAGCATTTGACGTGTGAGCAATGTGTAGGCAAATACCGTGGTTTTGAAGTGTATGCATGTATACTATAGTTAGTCTACTTTTGTTTAGTCGCTTTGGTTAACGAGGCGAAATATGACGTTGATTATCACAACTCAATACGCAATGACAGAAAACAAAGTATTTTAACACAAGGTTCCCATATTCCCTCTGCCTACCTTGCTTTAAGAATTATTTATAAACTAAATTATTAATAAACAAAATATAAAATTCCAGGTCCAAAAATAAAGCTTATTTTACTCTTGGAAGTGAATGAACATTCTGACCGAGTGCAGGGTTGCTCGATATCAATAAAAATATTTTGATATGAATAGTCATTTAAGGGAACGGGTAGAAAAATTGTCAAAAATTGATTTTATAAGGAACTTTACTGAAAAAATTGATTTTAGTTTAATTTAAGTACTGCACTAATTTAATAAGTATACTGACCTACAGCAGGCTAGGCAGAGGAAACAATAAGAGCGTTCATTTAACACACTTAACGCCGCGCTTTGCCCCGTCACTATTTAAACGTTTTATAAATTTAATTTATTCGAGTGCGAACCAAACTCATAACCTGTCGTGTTAACGGTCGCACGCCTGTACCCCTGCGACACGACTAGCCTCAAAATATAGGTAAAAGCCAATAAATTAAAGTATGGAATACAACATTGCAGATTAAAATTAAAATAATATAGTTACAACCCAATAAAACACGTAAATATTAAAACAAGGCATGTGAAAACATTGGAATACAAAATTAATTAACCAAATAATAAAATCGTACCGCAAAACGACTCCCACCCTCAACTAAGTGTACAAGTTAAACTAACATGCCACATAACGCGTACCTCTGGAGCGCGCCCCGACCTACTACTACTACGTACTACGGCGGGCACGTCGCGTTGTCAACACACGTTGGAAATGTAAATAAATTTACTTAGTACATACCTGAGTTTTACAACTAAATATGACTTGCAGAGTATATATAATAGAAATAAGTAAAACAATACAGGCCAGTCGTACAGCACTGGTACAAGCGTACCACTATCACTCGCGACAGGTTGTGTGTTCGATTCCTACTAGAGGAAATTAAATATTCAATATTTTTGTTTAGTAGCTTTGGTAACGAGGCGAAATATAAAGTTGATTGTCACCACTCAATACGCAATGACAGAAAACAAAGTATTTAAACAATAGGTTCCCAGATCCCCTCTGCATACCTTGCTATATGCGGAGTTAAAAATGAAACTAAACAAAATATAATGAATTTTCAACTTCCAGGTCCAGAAATAAAGTTTATTTTACTCTTGGAAGTGAATGAATATGCTGACCGAGTGTAGGGTTGCCCGTATATCAATAAAAAATATTTTGATATGAATAGTCCTTTAAGGGAACGGGTAGAAAAATTGCCATTGCCCTACAAAGGGATGGAGTTTCATTAAATGAGTTTCAAACTACATTTAATGCTGGGATTTAGAGGAGGGTAGATGTACATTTATCATATCGAGTGTAATGCATGGTCTTGGGCACCTCTCCTTTGTTGTTCTTTTTACATGCATAAGCTTTTAGTGATCGATCTGTTTCCTTTGTATGTTTAATAAGATAAATAGTTCAGCATTGCCTTCAGAAAAGTTGTTTTTGACAAATTTATTTCTATATGTAAAATCTGTTCTTTCGTAAATTGTAATTTATCAATTTTAGAAAATAAAGCTCTGAGTTCCTCACCCTGAATAAATAAACCAGCACGGTGAAACAAGGAAATGCTTAGTAATATTTTGATCTCTCTTTATATATACATGTTTATATTGTGTTATAACTATGTGAGACCAGTGAGACCAGTGGTGGCGCAGTGGCACGAGGTGTGACTGTAAAACCGACTGGTTGTGGGTTCGATCCCCACTCGAGGAGATGAAATATTTACTTAAATTTATATTTCCATTTCTTCGCTCTGGTGTCGAGGTTAAGCGCGGCGTTGAGTTTTGCCACTCAACACGCAATGCCTCCAGAAATCGGCAGAAAGTGGGGAACGGAGTGTCTTAACACTAGGTTCCCTCTGCCTACCCTGCTGTGTGCGGGATACAGCGTGAAGCTGATTTTTTTTTTATAACTGTTTTTAAACAATTTAAAAATGGATACTAATGTATCACCTAATAACAAAACTTCACACGACACACACAAGCAACTGCCACCGATAGACACAATCCCACTGATTTTATAGTATTTTTAAATAAATTATAATGTATATTTATATATAAATATAAATATACATTATAATTTAACTTAATTAAATTTAATTTATAATGTATATTTATATATAAATATACATTATAATTTAACAGATCGTTAAATATAGATGAATATTTGTGACCGACCGTAAACTAACCTACTTTGACATATCGTAAATCTTAACAAAAAAGTTTCGTGATCGGTAAACAAACTTTGTAAATTTCAGAACTTCGCCGGTGTCAAGTAGTAGCGCAATTAAAAATAAAAGTTTCTAATTAGAGTTCGTTTACACGAAGAAACGTTAGAGGGATTGTCTTTTTTGCTAAATTGCTAGAAACATTTTGTAGTTGATAAAATGGCAAAAATGTCGTGAAAGTACAAAAAATGTTTATTAAAATTCTTTAGGTTTTAATAAAAGAAAAAAATGCAACCAACAGACTGGAAAGTTAGAAAAATATAAGTGTAATTAATATAAAACTAGAAATCTTTATTTATTTCACAGTTGAAAAGTAGATTAGGTTATTTTGATGTTAATTTTTGCGATTTTTTTTTATATTTTGTAATAATTTTGTTTCTGTTCAGTTCTGGTTATACCGTTACGTATGTGCCAGTTAAACACTAGCTAATCATATTGCTTATTATATAATATATTATATAATATATTGCTTGATATCTCAAATCGAGTGAAATTAAAAAAATATATTAACACATTTTTAGCAATGACATAAAATCTAAAAATCTATAACAAAATAAAATACTTTAAAAAACAAAAATGGGCATTATATAAAAATAATGATAATAGAGGTGAAGGAAGGAAGCTGCACAAATAAAGAAAATATAGAAATAAATTATTTTAAAATATATTTTTCAAAGGGAGCTTGGGAACCTAGTTTTAAGAGACTTTCATTTTCCACTTTCCCCAATTCGGGAGGCATTGCTTGTTTAGTGGTGACGAAAGAAAATATTAAACATTTTATTTCCCCGGACGGAAATCGAACTCACAACCGTCCTCCTATACTGTCTAAATGGCTTATAACGCAATTTAACTTGTGTATTTATTTTGTAAATCCACGTTCACAGAGAACTGATTAAGTTCCCCTATTAGCTTTAGGAGGTTGTAGCGATTCATCAAACAAAATAAATGTAGTTTTGTAATTAGAAAAGGTATCTCTTTGAGGAGGTGACCTTTTTGTTATGTATACAATAAAATCACTTATAGCCTTTACTCCGTTACGGCTTTTCTGGCGAATTCTGGAGAAGTGCAGAATGCTAATATTTATTTAAATAATGCATAAAAACACATTAAATCAATAAAATAACTAAAGACACACACACATTGCTACACATTTGACGATTTACATTTTTGTATAATTCATGTTTTGTGACATACACATTATTATAGCAACGCGTAATATTTGTACCTAATAAATAATAATGAATATGACTCCTTATTACAAACACAAATTAAAATTCACAAAACTCAAAACGATTACAACAGAAATGTTATAATTCTTATTCAACTTTTTTACTTTCTGTCACAAAGGTGTAATGTTGAAAAAGTTTTTAAATCTCTTTACTCTGTGGAAAGGTTACAAAGTTAACGATCCACGGCTTCGTGTAGACGACGATTTATTCATCTGAAGTAGCGATAACAATTAATGTTGGTGAAAAAAAGTAATGAATGGTAGCACCGACCGATATATTAGTGCGAACGAGCGCTGGTCTGCTTGATGCGGACACGGAGGTCGACAGGGAATACATCTTTGTGATTCTACACGCACGCGAATTACTGTTATCTTGAAACATTAGGCTCCAGGTATTTAGTATATTATTATATTATACATTCGTTTATTTTCATTGCTTCGCTCTGGTAACGAGGAAAATTGCAGCGTTGAGTTCCGCCCAAAGTAGCTAATCGCTAATAACGCTAATCTTATTATATCACAAAAATGATAATATTTTTTATATTCTTTTTCATTCTTGAATAGCCCCTAGTAGCCAATACGATATCATTACATTTTCTTTATTTTTTAATTTTTAAGGATCTAAATATAATAGAATATGATCTAAATAGGATAGATCACATAAAATACAAGAAATTAAAATATCACAATGTATTGTTACAATTACGTGAAATTTTACAATAAAAGATCCATATTTGATAACAGTTAGCATACAAAACTATCACTATCTGCTATTATGTTATTAATATATTAATAAGTAATCCCCATCATTTGTACCAATATAAACAAACATAGGTTTATAAGTGACGAGTATTTACTAAAATCCTTTGTTCCACATTACGCGCGTGCGTTAATACCGCCGTTTAAATGATAGCGTTTCGGTCTGGAGGTAATTAATGTTTGCTGTATTACTAATGAAATATATGTTTGGCTTTTTGGGAGGAATTATAAAGAGATTAGTTTATAGCGTATTTTGTGTGATGCTTTTTCTATTGTGTGGAAACCGCAAAACGAAATATCAAATTTGCTGTTTATTTCGATAACTGTAGTAATTTCATTATTTATGATTGACTTGTCGTTACCGAACAACTTTGTTTGTGTAGACTTTCAAATGTAAACTAAGAAATCCTGAATTTCGAGACATCATCTTTTAATGTCCTTCTATACCTACTTTAACTATAGAAAAATAAAATAGTTTTATATAATATGTATCGTGACTGTAAAAACTTGCGCGCAGTACCTAAACGTGGTTTTGCTTGTGGAAATCCCGTGGAAATTCTAGGATAAGAGTATATATTGATCCACTACCTTCTCTATTTTCGTTGTTGTTCTGGAGATTAGCCCGAACAAACAGAAAGACAGACAAAAAATTTAAAATTGTTTGTTTGTGTTTAAGTATCGTATAAATTAGTAAATGCACTTGAAAAAACACAGTGAAATCACAGATAGAGACTTCAATTTTATTCATATGTATAGATTAATAAAACTATAAAAGTATAAAACAAAAATTATAACTACTAAAAGACTTCAGGTTGCCTGGAAAAGATTGCTATTGGTTAGACTATAGACCTAAAATGTTTTAATAAAATATTATCTAAAAGGTATTTTCATTTTCTAAGAGTGGAATAACACATTAAAAGTGTTTTAACACTTTTAATGTTGTTAAAGCTGTTATTAAAGTTATATTATTATAAAAATATGTGTAAATCTGATTTTTAACCATTTGTTAGATGCGATCTTCATTAACAACGTGGTACAGTACTAGCTGGTCCAATGCACTTTGAGTAAGCAATGGTCGCCTGTGTCGCTACAGATTAGGATTACGGCGATAAGCTATGATTGTGCATTAGATGGATGGGTGTAGCATTAGAAATACAACTCGTATTACTACGAAAAGGCATTTTATCTATTGTCAGGTTTTTAAAATACTATAATTAAATTATAAAATTAAGTTGTTGTGGTTCACGTTCTCGTCTACTTAATTATAACTGGGGAGATAGGAAACCTAGTATTAAGACACTTTGTTCCCCTCCATATGTAGAGACATTATCTGTTGCAACGCCACGCTTTGTCTACATACCAGCGATAATAGAAAATTGTTCATCCCCGCACGTGCAAACATAGTACACAGTCACGGATCAAAAAATCTATAAATATTTTGTCTTTTGTAAAATTGTGAGAGCACCGATAGAAATAACAAGAAATTAGTTTATGACATAATATATACATTTACTACTATATAATATACTTACATTTACTACTAGAGATAGTTAAAAGTAAGCCAAGACTATTTTATAACCAATTTAACTTCATGCATTAAACGCCTTCTCTTTAAGTTACCATTGCAAAGTTAGTGACGTTCCACCCACATGGGAATTGAGACAAAATACTTTGTATTAGATGTCTCCGTAAATATGATAACGATGTCTTTATGCAAAAAAAATACGTATGGAAAAGTATTGAAAATTGGTGCTGTAAAACATGATATTTTATTAAAAGCAGTAAGTAGTAACAGATAACGGGACAATAACGAAACGAAATGGAAAAATAATGAAATTAGGGATTAGTTATTTAGACAAATAGCGTGGTGTGTGTTTGATGAATAGGAACACTTTGTAATAAGCGATATAAGAAAAGGATACAAAAAATGTATAAATTTAACATTTATGAAACTATTATTCACACACAAAGGTAAGGAAAATATTAAGACGATAAAAAATATGTAGCAGGATTGGAACCCGCCCTTCTATAAATCGTTTTGAGATACTGAACCCTATGAGCAAAAATTAAGTTATATAAATAATATAAAATTTTTGACGGAACACGATAAGAACCTATGACTTAATGTGTATATGTGTAGAGCGCATGGACCGTTTGGAAGAGGTACAGGTTTGAGTCTAGCTTCGTGCAAATGGTATGTTTCTAAATATTTTTGTTTTATGTTTAATTTATATTATTAATATTTTATGCTCGAATGATCTATTCATTCAAGTAATTTTAATTTATTTATATACAGGTATCCAATTCAATGTACATTAAAATGGACACTTTACATTGTAATATATAATAGCCGTTTTTAATTTAAAGTAAATTTTCATAAAATTCCAATTTCCTTTTTGTTACGCTAAGAAGTTTAGCTCATCGCCATTTTACAAGAGGCTTGTTAAAACTTTGTTGAATATTTAATATCGTGTCGTACTATCTCTGATCTAATTATTTTCAGCTGGGGAGATCAGTATTTTCATAAATATTAAGTCTGGTAGTAAACTGAAGCTGCCAAAAAGTAGCGTTAAAACAAATATTGTTAGATGTTCTACAATTTTTAAACGTGTCTGACTTCACAATAAACCTCTTTTGAAATTATTAACTTATCTGAACTCTTTTATTCCTTTAATAAGTTTATTACTATTTAATCTGAAATCTTCATTTCTATCAGTTTATATTTAGTTTAGTTTATTAGATATATCCTTATTATATAAGTTTATAACTTTAATATTTTTTTTATAGTTATCGTAAATATTCTAGATCTATGTCTTTATAAATTATGTACTGTAAAGTAACTTAATAAGTGTTAGGCACGGCTTAGCCTACGTTAAATAGAATATTTTAAAAAAACATTTACCGAATAATCTTGAGCATTGACATTTTAAATAGATAATATTTTGTTAAAATATTATATAGAATATCTCTGTAATAAAAATCAATAGTTGTTTTATATTCTGAATTATAACTGAACAGTCTTAATTAAACTATTGTTTTAATTACCTAACTATCAGAAGTTTGTACTTTGCCTTTTGAACTCTTATACTCTAAAGGTGCGTTACATTTTTCTTTTCATTTTTAGTAAGCTAGAATAATTGTCAAAAATCCTCAAGGAGTCGTTGGCCATTTTAAACTTTCCTTTATTTGAAATTCTGAATTATATACGCTCATTTTGCGTGACACAACACAAATATAAACTATACTGCCTTATATAAAATTATTTTACAATGAATTAATCTTCAATACGCAAATCTTTCGAAGAAGAATTTTTTTTTTAATTTTGCATCCGATACGGCAAAATTTTAAGATGAAAGCGCAAAATAAATTGAAAGCATCACTGCTGAAATGAAAGAGATGTAAGTATAAGGAAGACTTATTCGGTAAGTTGCATCACTTATTCATGTTAAAAGGCGAAATTAAGAGACTGCTTCTTCAATCAACAGTGTGTTTCGAAGTAAAATAATATTACCATTTACACGAATGGCGATCGAACCCATTACCCTTGCGTTTATACACGGACTCTGTACCACCCACTACGACGGTCTCCAAAAACAAGATCGAGTAATACAATTTAATACATTCCGTACTGTAAATTTCAATATAACACAACACTATAAGTAACTATTAGCAGTGGCGTAGCTAGGGTATTTGCTGCCTGGTGCGGCTTAGGACTTGTTGCCCTTTAAAATGGTCAAAATAATTTCAGATTTCAAACCACAGTAGAGTAGATATATAATTTTTTATTGCTTCAAAACTATAATAACTATATATAAGTTATAATGGGGGTACAATGGTGTGTCAAGTGGCGACGAATGCGGTGTTGGAGACCGCCACCCAACACGCCACGAGGTGGAGGACGGAGCTACAAATAGCTACGTGGAATGTAAGAGGAGGGATGGAAGAAAAGATAAATGAATTATTAGATGCGATGGATGATAGAGATTTGGATGTCGTTTGTGTGACAGAGACCAAGCGAAAGGGAAATGACACGACCGATTTGCCGGGCAGTCGGGTCGCTTTCTGGGCCGGCGTACCAGAGAGCGAGCGGGGCTGTCAAGGTGTAGGTGTTATTGTCCTCTCGATTGGTTAGTGCAGCAGTTGAATACAAGGCGATCAACCCAAAACTGCTTTGGGTTCGCTTCAAGCTGGGATTAACAAGAGTATTCTTGTTAGTGGCGTATGCGCCAGTATCCACAGCTCTATTAAGCGAACTCGAGGAGTTT
>JAATLQ010035499.1:0-29586 GCA_013421005.1 Heliconius erato x Heliconius himera
GGTTAACATAATAGATTAAAATAGTTGAATTAACAAAAAAATTACATTATTGTGCTAAATAGATTTGGCAAATTTTTGATGGATATACATATGTTAACGTCTATGAGAATATATTAAAAGATATGTAAATATTATGCAATTTCTTTAGACAATTTTCTGTAAATCAGACAAAATGCAAATATAAAGATAAAGAAATAAATCTACATTTGGGCCCGTAATATCAGATATGAAAGTCTCTCAGTCTGTCACTTTTACTAGGTATCTTAATAAAAATCAGTCAACTTCAATATTATAATAAATGTTTTGTTTTACTTTATAATTATACCAATAAATTGTTAACATGTCAATTTTTTTTTCTGTTAGAAGCAGTAATTAGCACAAAGAATTCAATGTTAAGGCACTCAATTTCAAACAAGTATTGAATTGAGAGTATTGGTATTTAACATTGGTAAAGTGGAAGCTTTATCTTGATACCACAGCAAGGAAATTGAAATATTTCTTTTTCTGGAGTATTAAATGAACCCACAGTTCCATTGCACTACAATAGTCTCCATGTAAAATGTTAAATACTAGTAAGTATTACACACACCATTAATACTGTAGGTAAACGAAAACTTAAATAGTAATATAATTTTTCGTAAAACACCAATTATTTTAAATAATTTGCATAACACACTCATATCGCAATGTTAAAAACAAAAAGAAAATAAATAAAAATTATAAATAGTTTAAAATAATAATGCTGTTTAATCTGTGTTCATGACTAGACAGACTCCCTGTAAGATCCAATGGCTGCAATGCTCTGTGGTCCAGAGGTCGGATTCGAAGACCAGACCCACGCCCATTGCGTCGCGTCGCGAGGACGTTGTGTATACTGGTGTTCGAAGTGTGTTCTGTAAATAAAAAAAAAAACTATTCCTTTATAATTAATTCGTTACATGGATGTTGCTTTGAAAATTTTAAATCTTTATTGACTAATTGAATATAGAGGACGTTCGGGTAAGATCGGGTAACGGGTCAAGAATGTATAGATAAAAATTACTGGCAAAGTAGGCATAAATTTTTAATGTTAGTCACACTCATCGTCAAGTCATGGCCCTATAGTACGGTTTTTTTAAGTTCACGCTAGGTTAGGCAGAGGGAACCTGGGAACCTAGTGTTTTGATACTCCTTTCCTCATTATATTATATATATATTAGTCCGTTTATCACTGTTTAAATGAAAATATTAAATATTTCATACCCGCGAGTGGTAATTAAACCCAAAACTGTCCATTTACAGTCGCATTCTTGTGCCCTCATACAGTGCCTGAATATGCCTCCCTGTGTGAATATGTGTATCATGTTTTTACGTTTTTCCGAATTTCTAATACCGTTCTTATATTCTACTTACATCATACATGTGAACTTGTCTGAGCATAGATGGATGTTTGTTCCTTTAGATTACACATTTAGCTTTTACATCAGTATAACACATGATATATAACAGTTTTTGTTGACAAAAATATATATAATTTTATTATTATAACAAAAACTTTAAGCGGGCGAAGCCACTGTTGGGTCGCTAGTACATACATTAAGATGTCGTTTTATAAAATGCTTTTGAATTAATATAACTATTAAATACCTGTAACTTTAGTTTATGCGCTTCTATGGGTATGATGTACATGATGGGCAGTTCTGTGACTAAAACTTTGGGATGGGATCGTCTTAAGCAACCTTCTTCCACATCCCAGCGAGCACCTTCCAAATACAGACCACGGACGTAGCATCCCTATAAAAAGAAATAAATTTTAATAATATCATATATCGAAATTCCATTAAAAAAATGTCATATACCTAGCCGGATGTACCTTTTTCATTTATAAACAAAACCTATTCTCTTTTAAATAAATATATTAGGATTTAACATATTTGTAGGAAAATTTTAACTTGTTGCCGTTGCTCGTAGTGGCAGCACAGGGGCACTAAACACATCGCTTGAAATATTAATATACCAGTGGTGATAGCACTTACAACTATGTATATGATTTGTGCAACAAATCCGTTTTCCAAATTTTGCTTAAAAATTATTCAAATTAATAAATATATAATAGTAGTGATTATAATAAATTATAATCACTACTATTCTGATACTAGTAACATTAAAACATTTTTGTTTTATATTAAAATAGTGCCATTTCTTATCAAACATATATTATATGCCTAGCTGAAGGTAAAAAACTAAATAAATTGTTTTAGCTTCACGCTGTATCACACTGCAGAGTACTGCTGCACAAAGCACGGTAGGCAGAGGGAACCTAGGTACTTATTGGTTAAAACGGGCACGCACCGCAAAATTTTCGAGACAGTGCTTGTTGAGAACCGGAGTTCAGCGCCGTGCTTTAAAGTACAGAATTAAAAAAATAAATCACCGTAGCAGGTCGCTCCTCGATATCATCAGGCGTAGTATAAGCGGTGACTCGAGTGAACTGCGTGGAGCGGTCCAGGGGCCACGTGTGGAGGCGGCACGCGGTCTGTATGTGCGCGATCAGGTACGACTCGGGGATGTGGAGACCGGAGAGCCAGATCACTATTGGCTCTTCTATTGTGGCCTGTTAATTTATTTAGATATTGTTTTTCAAATTCAATGCAAATTGAAAGTATTTTTTGTCAAAAAGACAATAATAATAATAAAATAATAATGAAAAATATTAACATAACAATAGAGTTCATTCATAAATATGATTTAAGGTGTGAAATGTTTGATAAATTAAATTTTACTCAAACTCCAATTTCCAGTCACAACAACTAAGCATAGTATAGAGAAATAGAAAAGAAAATAACCACAGTAAAACTTTTAAACATAGGACGGTGGACAAGTCGGAACCGCCTCGCAGTTAGATTTTCGAAGACTTTATGTATTGTTTACCCGGTAAGTAAATAATCAACATTAAAAATAAAAAACTGCCACCCAAAATAAAATCTGCTCAGCCATGTATAGTTAACTTCAGGAAGGCCACGACTCATCGACCATACTAAACCGACCGTAAGTAACGTAAAAGTTACAAAAGACTCTTACCCAATCACTATACTGCTTAGTGCGAGCCATAAAATGATCTATCCATCCACCGAGCCCTTTCCTCGTGTCCGGCGCTAAACCCCGCCACACTGCCGGTAGCTGTCCATTGTACAGACAGTACGCGACGTTATCGAGTATTGCATCCATACCGATCTCACCAGCTAACGCTTTACGCAGCTGTGATAATGTTACATATAACTTGGCTATTAGACGGTTGAATCTGTGAATTATAGTTTAATTAAATTAAGTATCTATATATTTTTATGAGGCCAGTGGTGGCGCAGTGGCACGAGGTGTGACTGTAAAACCGACTGGTTGTGGGTTGGATCCCCACTCGAGGAGATGAAATATTTACTTAAATTTATATTTCCATTTCTTCGCTCTGGTGTCGAGGTTAAGTGCGGCGTTGAGTTCTGCCACTCAACACGCAATGCCTCCAGAAATCGGCAGAAAGTGGGGAACGGAGTGTCTTAACACTAGGTTCCCTCTGCCTACCCTGCTGTGTGCGGGATACAGCGTGAAACTGATTTAATTTAAATCTATATATTTTTAAGTTAAACTCAATTCAAAACGTTGAAACGTATAAAAATGCAGATGCAGTTCTCCTGTGCGTCTTATAAATGATTTTTTAGGATGAAATTTAGTTTGGGAGCCACAAAAAAGCCATAGCTACTATAACACCAACATGACCAAAAGTGAAATATATATATTAAAGAGAAAAACGTTAGCAATAGTAGAATTAGAATAGTAGAACTCTTCACAAGAAGTACCTACCTATTATAATATTTAAAAAATCAAACCTTTCAAGCTCCTGCAACAGCACGACGAGGGTAGGGGTAATGTTCATCTCGAACTGTTTGCGCACGCGCCACACTTCGTACTGCGGAGGAAGCTTCCCAAGAATATCGACGGCCAAAGAATCGATCAACTCATCTCGACTCATGGCCCCGCCACCCTCACCTGGTATAAACAGACAGATTTTTTTGTAATTCTCGATCTGTGCCATTTTTTTATAGTATTAAAACATTGTATTACATATAATAAAATAACTAAATTAAAAAATAACTGCCTACCCTGATACTTCCCAATCATAATTGGGAAGTATCAGGGTAGGCAGTTATTTTTTAATTTCAAAATGTTTCACAATATCGTTTTTATAATTAGTAAATACTTTTCTTATAATATAACAGGGTTCTACTAGGGATACGACACTCACTCCAATTTCCGCCGAATTTTTTCGAGGCATAGCGTGTTGAGTGGCGGAACACAACGCCGGGCTTTTGTCTTGGTGGCATGGCGAAAAAATTAATAAATAATAACTCATTCCCACGAATGGGGATCGAATCCACAACCGTCTCGTTGCAGTTAAATCCTTGTGCCCTTACGCCGGTGACGGTCTCAAATTTCATAATTTTTAAATTAAATAGATTAAATTTATTTGCTTATATTTTATCTCAAAATAATAATATGAGTAATATTCTTCTATGATACAATAACTTGACAATAACTTACCACTTTTTTCCACTGATGATGTTTGAATGAAAACGAAGATGTAAAAATTACAAAATGAAATTATAATATAGAATATTTCGTAGTGATTAGATATTTGTTATTGTAATTTAAAATAATTCACTGGAAATTTAAAGATAAAACTTACCAAATACACTCGCTGGCAGCGTGTAAAAGAACGAAATTATTGTTTAAATTGAACCGTGAAATGTATAATAGCTAATTAAAATAAAAAGGAGATGGCTATTTTATGATATACCTAATTATATGATATACTTATTAATTAAGCTAATATTATTTTTAGTCTTTTGGCCAACATAGGGTAAAAAAATGGTTTACGGTTTTCTCTTAGCTAGACGCAGACAGAGACTAGAACAGATCAGCAAAAGCTACGGTAAATTATATGGATGACGAATTCAAAAGTAAACAAAATATTATCTAAAATCTAAATAAACATATTTTTTATTAGCTTCACGTTGTATCCCACACACAGCCTAACCGAGTGCTAAGACACTCAGTTCTCCACTTTCCGCCCAGTTCTGGAGGCATTGTGTGTTGAGTTGCGGAACTCAACGCCGCGCTTTGCCTTGACAGCAGAGCGAAGAAATGAAAATATAAATGTAAGTAATAACTTAAACAAAGAGAAATTAGAAGAAGAACTCACTAGTCTGCGGCTGAAGTTCAATGAGATGAGCCCATATCTCTCGCACCGCCTGACTGAAGTAGCCGATCTCGGCGTTGGGGTGCAGACCGAATACCTCCGGGCTGTTCGCGAGGGGCAGGATGTCTATGTATTCTGTATAAACGTGGAAATTTGTTAATGTGAAATTTATAGATTATTATTTTATTATGTGAAATTTACCAAAATCATAATGTGCCAATTGGGATTATATTTAGGAATTTAGACATTAGTTGTAATAATATACTTCCAAAAACCTTTTACTTTACATAGTAGAACTATTCTACTCAGTAAGCAGTAATTATATGAATTTATTTTAAATTTTTACTTTTAAGCCTCACCGATATATTGATCACGTTCTCCATCTGGTGGTATAACGTAGTCAAATGTCGCGTCGTGATAGAAATGGAAGGGCTGGAACTTGTCGAAGAGGAACTCCCCCAAGTACTCGTCCATGTATGTCTTCACAACTCTTCTGTCGAAGTCGTCTATAACTCTACCTCCATACATTACCTACCGAGGTTTAATAACTTATATATTGTTCAATACTTATATTTTAATAAATTTAGCATTATATGGTATTTTACGATACAACTAAGCTTTTATAAGTTCAACTATTTTAGATTACTTGGTGAACTTTGAAGATTTTTGTTTAATATAATATATTAAAATTTTCCAGTTTCAAATTTTGCTGTCCGTTACATTTAAAATACATATCAATTATGGAATAAAATAACTTATCTCTACTCTAAGCTCCTTGCTACTCAACACGCAATGCCTCCAGAATTCGGCAGAAAGTGGGGAACGGAGTGTCTTAACACTAGGTTCCCTCTGCCTACCTTGCTGCGTGCGGGATACAGCGTGAAGCTGATTTAATTTAATTTTTTAGTTACCCTTAGCTAACCCTATAAAATTCGATAAATACTTAAACAATTAATCATATTGGTTCACCTTATGTTACAGTCATAGGCTGTGCCAATGTGATTGATGCGACAGTTATGTGTTCATTTCTCACTTGGGGGAATGAATTATTTTATATTTTTATTTTGCTCTGGTAGCACAACAACACGGTGTCGAGTTTCGCCACCATTGTCGGGCGGCGAAAATTAGAGGGGAAGGTGAGGAACAAAGTACCTTAACGCTAGGTTCCCCCTGCTTACTGAAGACTAAAACAAAATAAACCATATATGTACAGGTCTTTACCTCTCCAAATAAATATTTGAGCGTGGCCCACGGCACCGGTCCTCGGACGGCGCCGCTCCTCTCGAGGTAGCACTGCAGTATCTGCATGCACACCACGAAGTCCGACTCGCTGAAGTCGTACGCTATGTTCCATCCTATCTTGTCGTACTTTCGACGCTCCTTTATTGTAATATATATATATATATATATATAAACTAAACTCTAGCCAAGACGAGTCATGGCTACCCTGAAGTTAGCTGCAGGTGGCTATGCAGATTTGATTTTAATATTTTTTTTACTTTTGATTATTTCTTCTGGAGTGAACAATGCGCAAAATTTCAGAAAGCCCAACTCCAGGGCGGCTACAACTCCTTGACCGTAATATATGTATATCAAACAAGGTAGATGGAGTGTATCTTTGGATAAAGATTATGCTAACTTACATTAGATACATCGACAAAATCATTCTCATTATATATGAATTATAACTTAAATGCTATTTCGTTAGTTTTACATTAGAATATTTAATATAAAATAAATTGCTATATAATTAAAATTCATGTTGAGTTTCACATTTCTTGTGTAAAGACAAAGTTTTCGCTCGGACATTTTTGCTTGCGTTAATGTCAGGTGGCTTTACAACTTTTTTTATCAAAAAACTAACTATTTTAAAAGGACAATATGATAAGTGTATATGTATTTATTTTAAACTATTTATATGTATTTATGTATGTATGTATGTATCTATGCATGTATATATGTATATATGTATGTTTGTATGTATGTATGTATGTATGTATGTATGTATGTATGTATGTATGTATGTATGTATGTATGTATAAATGTATGTTTAAAACAATTTTGTATTCACTATATATTGATTTTTGTATTTCTTAGTACTTTTTGCACCTTTCTGCTTTCTTTTATAAATTTAATCCTTACGTTTTTGTTTTGGTTGCCTGTAAGATATTGCTTTTAGTGATAAGGCCGCCATTGCAAACTTGTTATTCGTTGTTATAATGTACTGTATTTTATTCTTCTTCTTATTTGTGCAATAAATTATTATATTATTATTGTTATTTTAATACATATGTATATCTAATCGAATATTTTCTTACAAAATATTAAACAGTACCTGTACAACAGCATGGAAGAAGGCCAATACATATACTAGTTTTCTAAATTGTGGATGAGAACATTCTTCTAAGGCGTGTGGTCGCATTTTGAAGTATGTGTTCCGTAGGTTCAATTTCAAGCCGTTTGGTGGTTCCGTTACCACTGGAAAATAGAAATATATTTTTTTTTAATAATATTATTTCTAAGAAATGTACTTGGAATATTTTGAAAACAGAAAAATAATACTGTTCGATATTAAGTTAAACTTTTATTTTATAATAAATTTTAAATGAAGTTCTAGGTGAATTTAAACCAACAACATCAATATAATAACGATAGCTGTTTAAAATTGGTTATAAGACACATTCTACACATGTGACTGAGGTGCAGCAGTGGGTTCCTTAAAAATCATTAACGTTATATGATATAAGGCCTGAAGCTTCCCTCGATAAAGAGGCTATCTAATTGAGTTTAGTACGTTCAACAAATCTTTTCAGCTTTTAATATTACTAGAGACTCAAACGCAGCTTTGCTCGCTTAAGCCTATTTTTATATTATAGCCAAAGGACAATAATTTTTTTTATAAAAAGTATCCTATGTCCTTTCTAATACCTCTAAGAATATGTGTACAAAGTTTCATGATAACCGATTGAGTAGTTTTGACATGAAAGCGTAACAAAAAATTGTGTAGAGTTTGTTAAATCTATGGTTCTATATAGATTTAACAAATAGTATACGCCTGTGTAAACACCGTCTTGGCGCAGCGGTATAGCGTATGACTGTCAACGCAACGGTTGTGAGTACGACTCCCTTTGGCGGGGATGTATTATTCTCATTTTTTTGTTTTGGCAAGAATATAAAGCGTGACGTTGAGTACTACGGCTCTACTTGGAATATTGGGTAGTGCACGAGGAAAATGAGTTTTAACTTTGTTTCCCTCTGCCTATCCTGCTATATGCGTGAAACAAAATATTGTCCAAAAATCTAAAATACCTTTAAGCGACCTCTGCAATATCCCTATGGGGAACGTGGGGGTGGGGTCGGTGGTGAGCCACAGTCGGTATTCGGGGTGCGGTTTAATCATCATTTCCAGTTGCTTTTCCAATTCCCTCAAAAATGACACCAGCAAGTGACAGTTTTGTAGAATTAGCCATTGACCATGAGATATGGCACCCTCCAGGAGAGATAGAGCCGCCTGGAACCAGTATAGCAATATTATAATTACATTAAAAATAACACGCTTCACGCTGTAATCCTGCACAGGGTAAGCGGACTGAGCTTAGTGTTTAGACAATCTGCTTCCCACTTTCCACTGAATTCCGGCAGCATTGTGTGATGAGTGGTAAAAAACAACAAGCGCATTGTCTCGAAACCAGAGCAAAGAAAATAAAATATTAAATATTTAATTTCAGTAACAGGAAATCGAAACCACAACCTGTCGCATTTACAACCACATGTTTGGGCCACGGCTTGCCTCGAATGGCCTGAATTATTTTATAGGAAAAAAAAATATGACTCGTTACCCCTTCTTGTCCTTGTCCAAGCGACAAATACTTAAACTTGCCGCCACCAAAGCCGCATCTGTCAGCCAGTTTCATTAGATCAGCTGTCGGATCTGACCCGGGGCTTAAGATGAACACCACAGGCGTAAACGGGGTCGTTTGTTCGTAGATCATATCTAGACTGTGGAAGGAGGAAAGAAATCATTGTGTATTGTTTTTTAAAAAAATCAAATTGCTATTAATGGTATGGTATTTAGGAGGAGACCTCGATTGACCTTCGAAAACACAGTATCAAAGATACTGGAGGAAGGTCACGTAAAAAGCATGAGAATCCCAAAGCCCTGGAGGGCATGTATGAAGAGGTTGATGACAGTGGTCAAGGCGAAAGAGGTATGTAGAGACCGTAGCGTTTGGCGCTCCGTTCTCCCTGACTACCCCGCTAGGGATAAAGCGTGCAGCTTGTTTAGTTTTTAGTTTTAGGTATGGTATTTATTGAAGTAAATATTGAATAAATCAGCTTCACGCTGTATTCCGCACACAACAGGGTAGCAGGGGGAACCTATTGTTAAGACACTCCGTTTCCCACTTTCCGCCGAATTCCGGAGGCATTGCGTTTTGAGTGGCGAAACTAAACGCCGCATTTATTGAAGTACTGACTTAATATTATGTGACTTTTTCAATATACTTATAGCCTTACCTTTCATACTGTAACCTTTCATATTTTAGACGGTAAGGGTTTTTTTTTGTCATTTTTGTTAACAAAAGCTCAATTGTAACATAAAATAAGGATTTATTATAGTGCTGTCACAAATACCACAATTACTAATAAAATTTTCTGATATATTTCTACATACGATGGACAAATGGACAAAGTATTTGAGTAGTCGAATATAGACAAGTGAAGTGATATTTATACTAATACTGACTTGAATTGTTTAATGTGGAAATAGTTTAACTTGAGAAAAGTTTACTATTTTTTTTTTGTATATTAATATTAATACGCTACGCTATTATAACGAAGTGGTTTACTCTACCATAAGAAACTATCACTTCAAAAATAGTAGGAATATTTTCATAAACCGTTTTAATATACAACAACACAACGACTGCATCTAGACTTTTCATTTCCTGATAAAATCCTCATTTTTCATTGTCGTATACGAACTCCTCATTGATATAAGTGAATGATCGTACAATCTTGTCAGTTATTTATGAAGCTCGCTTGAATCTTTGTATCAAAAAGTATGCTTTTGTACCATCTTGTTTAAAATATTGATAACAAAAATAAAATATAATTTTTATTATACATATCGACATATATAATAAGTGATGCGAGTGTGAGTTTAATCGACGAAAACTTCCTACTTACTTGGGGACGTTTTCGATGAAATTATGTAATTAATAAGTAAAAAAAGAAACTATAATTCAAAATAAGACATTGGGCCAGCCATCAATTTCTATGCTTAAAAACATAGAAATTGTTTAAATAAAATAAACTAAAATTTGAATTTCTTTCCCATTAAGTAGATTGCGAGATCGCTAACGATAAGTATAAAGCGATCTACGTATTGTAAATGTGTTTCAGTTAAGATTATACTACAATGCGAGTAAATTTTTATAACCAATACTTGGTAGAATTGTTTTATTTTGTTGTACTATTAAAAAAAATGCAAAATTAATAAAATAAAATATAAATAAAAAAATAAATAAAATACAGTTAGTGTTCTAATCATTAATGATAAAAAAAATCGAAGTCGCACTCACCTTATAACAGGCGGCGTGATATACTCCTCGCCCATAGTGACGGTGATGTAGTCGGTGAGCGCGCGGTATATGCGGTCGACCCGGAAGCACCTTAGTATCATGAGGAGTTCGAAGGGCTGCAGGCGCTCCCTGTACCCATCTGGCATTTCTGTGGACTCTGGCGCGTCGCTGTCGAACCACTGCAACGATATATTTAGTGATTTCATATTGAATGTTAGGAAATTCAGTTTTCTTCTCAGTTATATGCATAACATGTTAGGTGGTAGAATTAAATATGCGATAGTGCACTATTCCCTTCATCATAATTTACTTTAGTACAATCTACTTTAAAAATTAAAGAAATATCATCAGCAAACAGTACAATATCGTATAAAAGGCGAGATTGTGCATATAAGTAGAAAACAAGACAGGCCCTACAAAGTCGCAAGTCGCAAGTATATACGCAGGGGCACAAAGTCTGACTGTGCCGCGACTAGTTGTGGGTTCCCCACTCGAGGAAATGAAATATATATTTAAATTTATATCTTCATTTCTTCGCTCTGGTGTCTCTCTCTGGTGATGTGCTCCGCCACTCAAAATGCAATGCCTTCAGAATACCGCGCAAAGTGGGGAACGGAGCGTCTTAACATTATTTTTATTATTTTCTTTTAGATTTTCTTTTTATTATTATATTCTTTAAGATTTTTCTTTGAGAATGAGTTATGCATATCAAACGATACGATATAATACAAATAAAAATTATCAAGTTGCTTTCATAGGCGAAAAGTCAGGAACAGACTAATGTATATATACTATAGTTACTTTTCCTGTTGTACAAAGAACATGGAATAAGAGTTAAAAAATTATATATATTTACCTCTTGCCATTTTTCTACTCCTCTGGTTATATGATCTGGTAGACTCGCAAATTGATCCGGAAAATCGATGCTTAATTTCATAATGTCCTGCCAACCCTGTAAAATAATATTTTGATTTTAGAATAAAAAAAAACCGGACAAGCGCGAGTCGGACTCGCCTCTCGAAGGTTCCGTACAGTTAGAGCGTCATAAAAAATTAATAAAATATGTATAGGAATATGCATACCAAGCCCTTTTATCTGATACCTCACTTGAACTAGCTTGGCTTTAACACCAAATTTCGCCCCCCTTTTAAGGCTATTATTTTTTAGAATTTAACCATAATTTTATAGTTTTTTTCTGCCTGTGAATGCTAGTTGCCAAATTTCATAATTCTATGTCAATCGGAGGTATCCTATTAATTTTGATTCCCTTTATAGTGTCGAAATATGCGTTTTTTTACGTTATCAACTGATTGATATAAGTAAATGTAAAAATTTATTTATATCAGTTGATATTTTATTTTTTTCAGAAAATCAAGGGACCGTAGATTTGAGTATATCGGAGAACGGAGTGTCTTAACACTAGGTTCCCTCTGCCTATCATGCTATACGCATGATACACCCGGAAGCTAGAAAATACATTTTTTTTTCACATATTACATCAAAATATTATGTTACCTGCGACGGTATCCACGTAGCGGGGCACGCTCTGGCCGCTTTCTCCAGTGAAATATTGCCTTTGATAAAGAAATCCAGCTGTATCTGAGTCACGTGGTTCTCGCTCTGCTCCAATTTAATGTCCATTTGGAATGAAAATAGTAACTTGTGCCTTTCAAATATACCTATTAAAATATATTCAATGTTCTATAATTTATTTTAATAGTTATTGGACGACGTCGTGGCGGTAAAACATAGAAGCTAAAAAATATATGTTTATAGTAAAATTTCGCAAAATCTAATATTTCGCAAAGACTAATCAATTTTTTACATAAACACAGGCAAAAAGTTTAAAAATAACTAACTATAAAAAGAAGAGGGTAAAAAGAGGTTGAAAAAAAACAAGTCCTGCTGAGTTTCTTGCGCCGGTTCTTTTCAGGTCTGAGGCATTAATTTTAGTGAGCTGGTGGTAAATTATTTGACGTTCAAAAAAAGAAGTTACATACTTCTTATTTTGAATAAAATTATTTCACTTTGACTTTGGTTGTTGTGGTCAAGGGGCACAAGGGTGTGACTGAAACGCGACGGTTGTGGGTTCGATCCCGACTCGGGGGAATGAATTATTATTGCTTAATCTTTTTATTTCTTCGTTCTGGCACGAAGGCAAAAGCCCGGTGTTGAGTTCCGCTACTTAACACGTAACGCCTTGAACAAATCGACGAGAAGTAGGGAACGGAGTGTCTTATCACTATGTTCCCTCTGCCTACCCTGCTGTGTGCGGGATACAGCGTAAAATTGACATCTTTATAGATGTTATTGTACAATCCAAGGATATAAAAACCCATCCATATAATTATCCTCAGATGGTACAATATAAAATTACGACAAAAAGTAGAAAACAGAGTATTGTATTTATGAGTCTTTTCCGCATACTTCATATTATTTATAGAGAAAGAGAAAAAAACATAAAAAATCGATATATAATATTATACCGGTACATCCATAGTCATAGACATTCTTAGTTAGCATGTCAATTATATTCTTCAATCGTTTGGCCAGAATGACATTCGGCATTGCTTTACGCAGCGAAAAGGAGAATACCTGTAACGACAAAACATAAAAATTTCTTTAGTGACAAATCAAGAACTTTAAAGGATTTTTCCAGTAAGTTAAGAATTTTGAAGTAAGGATGTTCAGTTTTTATTACTTTTATTAATATAATGTATTATAAATATACTCTATTAAGTCTTATTTTTCATATAATAAGTCTTATTAATTTACAAGTTTATAGAAGGCCAGTTATAGTGGCGTAGCGGCACGAAGTGTGACTGTAAAACCGACTGGTTGAGGCTTCGACCCATTCGAGGAGATGAAATATTTACTTAAATTTATATTTCCATTTCTTCGCTCTGGTGTCGAGGCTAAGCGCGGCGTTGAGTTCTGCCACTCAACACGCAATGCCTCCAGAATTCGGCAGAAAGTGGGGAACGGAGTGTCTTAACACTAGGTTCCCTCTGCCTACCCTGCTGTGTGCGGGGTACAGCGTGAAGCTGATTTAATTTAATTTTAAGTTTATAGAACTTGTTCGATCCTCAGTCGGAAATGAATTATTTTTATTTCTTCCTTTGGTTTTCTACACACATGAAAAAGCGTTAGAGCTGTGAATAAAAAAGGTTCTTTAAATATTTCTACTCGTCTTAATCTTAATGTATATTATTACAATAAAATATTTAAAAAACTAACATCAAGATAAGAAGAGAGCGAGTACTGGTACATGGTATTCACACTGGCCATGTCTGAGAGAACAAAGAAGAGAATGGAGCCGCGTTTAGCAACCGGTCGGTATCCGTCCCTTAGGTGCTCTATGTCTTTTGTCGTTGCTTCAGCTAGCTCTAGTTTTTCCATTACCTAGTAAATCATAAAAAATAGTGTTACAATTTTTTAAAATATTATTATAATAATTTTATTATTAAAATCATTTACGGAGTATTTACTTTAAGATTTAGAGTGCTTATATAAAATATATTCAAAGTAATGGAAAGCTCAAGTAATACACAATATGTTATACCACAAAGGAGAGCTGACATATTTTATTTAAACAAAACGCTTGGATTGGGTTCTCTACTAAATCACTAACACAAATATATGGTAACGGTGCAACGAGATCCTGTTCGACCACCAAATTAAATGAAGGAAATGATACACACATTCCGAAGCAAGCTTTAGACTTAAATCCAGAAGGAAAAAGAAATCGCTCCTCTAATATAGCTAGTTAGCTAGATTCTCCTAGAATGATCTGGAAGGCTACTGAAATACAAAAACCTCCTAATATTAATAGAGAGGATGGCTGGAAACGTTCTACCATCTGGGACCCACTCATAAAATCTTTGAAGTTTCAAAACCACCATACCAGAGGGCAAGATACAGTCAACTCATTCTGCAGGAATCCAGGGCAGTACGCGAGGAAATTAAGAAATCATTAGCGGTAGTTTTTTATGATAATTATGTCAACTCACAGACGAATGCCACCTCATTCTACCTGTGACCACGGACTACTGCAAAGTGTTCGAAAAGTCGGATTTCCAAAAGTGTTTAATACTAAATATACGCGATTAATCTAGTTAAATAGTTTCATTTAAAATTAAAGAAATTGTTTGTTTACAACTTTTAACAATGTAAAAGAACTCAAAACAATTATTATTAATATTTGTTTCTGTTTATCTGTACGTTTCGTTTGTACACGTTAATATCAGAAAATACTCAATCGATTTATATTCAGTTTCAACTATTGTTTTTTAGCGTAACTTCCCCTAACATTTAGTGTTTGTTTTATTTCAATTGGTTCATAAATAAAACAAAATAAATGTTTCAATTTAGGGCTGACCTTTAGCTGTCAATGTATGGTTATTGTCTTTAAAACGATAATGTTATTAAATGACGTAACTGATTGTGTAGTACATGCGGGCGAAGCCGCGAGCGGGTCGCTCGTAGATAAAACTATAATTTAATAATAGCTCACTTCAGCTGCTTTAGACTTAGTGTTCTCCAAAGTGTTGACAAGTTCCACATTGTCCAACATGTTCCCCGTGGACGTCGCCAGTTCTCGTAAAAGCGAGTCTTCTAATCCCGAGAGTAAGCTTTTGTTAGCACTTGTTTCAATTATGAGACTTTCGCGTTGTTCTTCAAGATCTGCACGCTCTGCGCGTACCACCACACTGAGGAGCTGGTCTTCTAAGCCCTGAATATTTAAATTTAATGAACGTTTTCTATTAAAACATATATATATATATATATATATATATATATATATATATATATATATATATATATATATATATATATATATATATATATATATATATATATATATATATATATATATTGAACATATATTTTTTTACTTTTCAAAAGGGTTTGCTGTATTTGGCGCACAGAAGGGTTGTTACACCTGTCTCGTTTACAGTCACACTTTATGCTCCACATACAACATCTTAACATCTTGTTAAAAGAAATAACAGTGTGAATAAACTTCATTTGTGCAAATACCTTAAAATCTCAGACTCTTCTAATACAATCAATGTATTAATTGTAACTATTGAGTTTTGGGTCGTCTAATCAAAATTGTTTCATGGAAAACGAAAATATGTAATAAAAAATGGTTGAAAATTTACCTGCACAGTGACAGTATAATTGATGACAACTGCTTTAGCATACGCCGCGGGGTTAAACTGCGGGTTCGCGAGTTTGGTGGTGAGGTACATGCGGAAGTGCGGGTCGTAGTCCACCTCCGTGCTTCCCAGCATCACGAATGTTCTGCCGCTTTCCACTAGTAATAGAGAGTGAAAAGAAGAGATATTGAAAGGTCTTTATATGTTTCATTTTCTATTATGTTAATGTTTAAAATCTATAAATATTAAGATGTTTTTATAGTTTTGGTATGTACAATTTATAAGTGGAATGTGTACTTTAAAAAGTTATGGTCTGGTAGACGAGACTAAGAATTAATGAAATATTTTTTTTTAGCTTCACGTTGTATTCCGCACATGGCAGGGTAGGCAGAGGGAACCTGAGACCTTAATGTTTCCATTACGGTAACATATTGGAAATTCAAATATTCAATATTTTATTCTCTGAGCAGGAACCTTAACCTACAACCGTCGCGTTTCCACTCGCACGTTCGTGTTCCTGCGCCACGACGGTCTCAATGTAATTGTGAATATATATTTATATAAATAGTTAAACAAAACGATACCTTTAATATTTTTCTCCAATATATTATCCACAACGGGATCTATATATTCGTTGACATCCTGGAACAGCACCGGCATGCCGTACTTGATCGCCATCTCCAAATGGCGCGCAAATTGAGGGTCGTTGAAGGATAATACCTATTTGAGTAGAATTACTGTGTAATCTAAGTATTAGCTTTAAATTAATTTGACTGAAATTGGAGCAAGGATATATATAATAACTGGCGGGATCGAGTTGGATAGGGTATGAGGAAATAAATTTGGACATCTGAGACCTTAAAAACGAATAGAATATTTAAATTTCTTTTTCTTTACTTTATATTCCATTGAACTTACGGCGTTGAGTTCCGCCACTCAATACGCAATGCCTCCAGAACTAGGCGGAAAGTGGAGAACGGTGTGTCTTAACACTAGGTTAACTCTCCTTACGCTGTGTGAGGGATACAGCGTGAAGCTGATTTGATTTTTTATTTGATATTCCAATGACTTATTTGGCGAAAGAAGAAAAAGCAAATTTCTTCATTGCGAGTTCAAAATTCATATCCTACTAAAGGAAATAAAATAATTTTGAGACGTTGTGTTACACGTTATTTAATATATGCGTGAGTTAAGTTATACGCGTCTGACATAACTTGATTTAATACGTTGTATTAAATTATTGCAGTAATTTAGTTTGCTTATAAAAATTGAATTGTATATAAAATTTGTTTTTTTTTTTTAAATAATTTATAAAAATAATAAAAATAGTGTATATATATATATATATATATATATATATATATATATATATATATATATATATATATATATATATATATATATTAAATACAATCGCTAGAAAAATCAGTAAAATATTACTTTTAAATTGTTCTTAGCCTCCTTCCTTTTTATCCAAGTGAGTGCTTGAGTTTGTGGATCAATGCATAGTGGGAAACGCGACGCCCTCGTAGTGAGAATACCGTTCTGTACTGATAGCTCGTCTGGTGGCAAACCCTCTGAATTCCAGCTGCAAAATATATATACACACATTTTACCAATGTATAAACTTTGAATATTAAACTTTTGATTTTATTGAACTTTTGACATATTTTAAGAGCATAAAAACACAACACAGTGATTTATAATTTTTTTGTCCATTTTGTCTGTGTGTTCCTTCGATTTATCTATTTAAATACAGTTTTCATTACTGTATTTTGGTAAACTCCCTATATGTTAATATAGCGTCTGTTTTATTTCAATTTGTTCATAAATAGAAAAAGTTACGTCAATTTAAAGAATTTTGTTTGACAAAATTTGCTATAAATATCTGTTTTATATTGAATTGGCTGAAACTTTTGTTTTAAATGAATACATATTGTTTTTAAAATGATATAAGAACAGGAAAGCAATTCAGATTAGTAAATAAGTAATAGTGTAGATCTAGCGGGTAACGTCGCGAGTGGGTCCCTAGTTTATAATAAGACAAAGCTAGCGCACGATTTTCACTATCCAATAATATTTGTCTAAGTAAACTAAACATAATCATCTGAAAATAAGTAATTATATATTATTTATTTATAAAAATTTGAAAAAGAAAATATATAAATAATTTCAAAATCTATTGAGACCGGTCGTGGCGCAGAGGCACAAAGTGTGACTGTAAAATCGACTGGTTGCGGGTTCGATTCCCCCTCGAGGAAGTGAAATATTTATTTACATTTATATTTTCATTTCTTCGCTCTGGTGTCGAGGCAAAGCGCGGCGTTGAGTTCCGCCACTCAGCACGCAATGCCTCCAGAATTCGTCGGAAAGTGGGGAACGGAGTGTCTTAATACTAGGTTCCCTCTGCCTACCCTGCTGTGAGTGATACGGCGTGATTCAAAATTTAAAACTTAACCCGCTAATTTCAACTTCATTAGTCAAATTCTTCTCAACAGTGAAAGGCGTCGTCAAAGGAATACCCCTCTCCAATATATCTCCCATCCAGTCCTCATACAACATGGTTTGCCTAAAGGAAAACGAGAAAGGCCCAGTGTAGCTCAAAAACGACGCTGCCAACAAACAATTGCCAATCAATCTGGATTGTTCCACGTATAAGGCCGCTAAATCTTCCGTCCATCGCTTCTGTTCACTCGAAAGACCTGACATCAGCTTATCAGCTGCCACCAATCTCCTCATCATGATGTCAGTCTCTTCCTGTAACTCCTGTCTTCTCAACATGGCCGTTTCGTATCTGTTGTTGAGACCATCTAAAGTTCTTTGTAATCTATCTATTTCTCGATTGAGGGAAGCGAGATAGTTGCAGGCTTCGGAATATTCCTTTTCCAGAGCTTCCACTTTGTCTTTCTTCGGTTTCACTTCTTTGTAGACGGCACAGTAGCCCAGTACGGCGATAACGAATTTCAGAAGACCGTACCTAAAAGTGATATACGTTAATTTAGTACTAAGATAAATTGAATAAATAAATGAAAATATGTAGATATATAGATATATCATCTTCAAATACTCTTCTTCTTCGGAGATCTAAATCTCGTTCGGGAGACTAATATTTTTAATGTTAAATCTTCATAATTTAGATTTAGATTATAACTTTAATTTCTAGGCCAGTCGAGGCGCAGCGGCATGAGTTGTGACTGTAAAACCGACTGGTTGTGGGTTCGATCGCCACTTGAGGAGATGAAATATTTACTTAAATTTATATTTCCATTTCTTCGCTCTGGCTAAGCGGGCGTTTAGTTCTGTCACTTAACACGCAATGCCTCCGGAATTCGACAGAAACGGAGTGCCTTAACACAGGTTCCCTCTGCCTACCCTCCTCTGCTGTGTGCGGGACACAGCGTGAAGCTGATTTGATTTGATTTTATTTTTGATTTAATTTCATTATTATTAGGTTTGTATGAAAACAATAAACAATTACAAATATATACCCGGCTTTACTAATCTGTTGCATGGTATCTAATTTTTTACTTTTCTTCATATGAGCCTTCACTGCCTTCACTTGCGCTTGCGTGATGAGATCACAGTTCATCTCTTGTAGGTTTCTTAAAAAGTTAGGGTCCGCCATCATGCCTTTTGCACCTTTCCAACTTACGTCTTTTATACCTCTTATAATAACTACACATTCACATACCACCTGTGAAATATTATTTGGAATTTTATATAATTATTACTATAATATAATATATATTTATGATAATTTTTTTTTCGATAATAATAATATATATTTGTTGTTATCTTTGAGGGACCATTTAAGAGCAGTGTCTTTACTGTAGAAAGATGTTTCCGAGTTTCCCACTATATACGATCGTACTGGAGTCAAATAGCACTTGGGAAAATTATTCTATGTATATGTTTAGCAAATGTTTATCCGGTTTGATTAGACAAAGCTTGAAAATGGGTACCGAAATGCACGAAATGTTTCACAAGAGGAAAGCACAGTAGAGTTATAGAGAAATGTGACTGATTTATAATTTATGAAGATATTTCTTAAAATTTTTATTTGGTTTATTTTTTTATTTCATTTATATCAGTGTAGGCAAAGGCAATCTAGTGTTTAAGACACTGCGTTTCTCACTTTCTGCCTATTTTACGAGACATTTCGTATTAAGTGGTGGAACTCGACGCCGCACTTTGTCGTGTTGTCAAATCTAGGAAATGAAAAACATTTTTTTTCCTAAGTACACTTTTAAAAAAAATGTCAAAAATATTTTTTTCTCCGAGTGGGATCCAACTCAGAACCGTGACGTGACGTAACATTCACATGATGTGCCACTGCGCCATAACGGCTTATTATCAACAAAATAATACCTGCACAGCTTCCGGTGGAGTTGCAAAAGATCTAATCTCCGTAATATCGTTCTTATCTAAATCAGCCAGAGCAAGTCTAGCCGCTTCAAGCGCTGGCAGCGCTGCGGACAGCGCTTCCTCCGCTTCGGACTTCTCTTCTGCTATCACTGCACTCTGTTCTGTTATTTCAGCGCTTTTCACCGCGGCTACGTTTTGTTTTGCGACTGCTGCTTCAGTGGCTGTATTGTAAGAAGAAACATAATATATTGTTATTTATACGTTATTATTCTCTGCCACTCAACACGCAATGCCTCCAAAATTCGGCTGAAAGAGGGGAACGGAGTGTCTTAACACTAGGTTCCCTCTGACTACCGTGCTGTGTGCGGGATACAGCGTGAAGCTAATTTAATTTTATATGTTATTATTTTACAAGTGTCACTAATTTGAGGCCAGTCGTGGCTAGTCGTGGCGTCAAGCGAGTGATTGTAAAAACGACAGGTTGTGGCTTTCATTCCAGAGGCGAAGCAAAGCACGGCGTTGAGTTACGTCACTCTACATGCATTGGCTCTAAAAGTCGACAGAAAGTGGTAAGGGTAGTGTCTTAACACTAAGCAACCTATTCCTATCTTACATGCGGGATAATGCCTGAAGCTGAAATATCATTAATTTATTTATATATATAAATTAATGATATTACAAGAATATTTAAAGTTTTTTATAATATTTTTATAATATACCTGTCGATATTTCTTTTAACAATATTTCGCACTCTTTAGTTTGTTCCGCAACTATAACCTTTTGTATCGCCAATTTAGCATTCAGGTCTTCTAATTGGACATTGGCTTCTTCGATTTTGGCCAAGCCTCCGATCAGGCGTTCACACTGAAAATCAATATTCTGATTTATAAAATCTTATAAAAATATCCAGATAACTAGGCCGTTGTAGCGCAGGAGTACAAGGGTGTGACTGTAACGTGACGGTTGTGGGTTCGAACCCCACTCGAGGAATGAATTATTATTTATTAGCGTCGTCTACCGCCACGCAATATCTTAAAAAATTCGGCGAAGTGGGGGTAACAGAGCGTTTTAACATAAGGTTTCCTCTGCCTATCCTGTGGGATACAGTGTGAATTGACATTTTTTTACAGAAAATATTTACCTACAATATAACGTACAAGCAAACTATTGATTATGAACGGTTTAAATATTGTTTGGTTAGTAATAAATATTTTAAAGCAACTAGCCGTGCGACTGAGTGAAATTTGAACCTAGAGCTGTCGCTTACAGCAAAAAACCACAGTGTTTAGATGACTCCGTTACAATGATTAAAAAATATCAGGAATATTATCATGAAACACCATTTAAATGTTAATAATAAAAAAATAATTTTAAGCGAGGCCGCCGAGGCGCAGCTGCAAAAGCGTGTTACTGTAAACACTACGGTTGTGGGTTCGATTCCCACTCGGGGGTATGAATTATTAAAATAATAATAATATTTTCATTTCTTTGCGCTTTGGGAACAAAGGCAAAGCGCGGCGTTGAGTTCCAACACCCAACACGCAATGCCTCGATTCCTTCTATCCCGAAAAGCTGAAAAAAAAAAACTTTACCTGCGCAACAATAAAAGCATCCTTTTCATTCAACAAAGACAAATAGTTCGTGAGATAGTCCATGTAATGTTTGGGTGTGACGTAGTTGTTCCTCCGCAAGCGCAACAGGAACTCCGCGGAGTAGTGCGCGACGGACATATGCACGTGGACCACGTGCTCTACTATTATAGAACGAAACTCCTCAGGAATTTTTTGGACCTGTTCGTAAATATTTTAATGTAGTTTTTTTTTTATCGTCCCGCTGAATACCGCCCATGGCAGTGTGGGAGTTTAACTAAGTGTTGGGACACTCCGTTCCTCATATTTGTAGAGTGACTGGAAAAAAGGTCTAGTAATTACTTTCTACCTATTTAAAAATACTAGAGCTGTAGCAAACCGTACGTATTCGTTACTTAGTAACGGGTGCGGCGCCACTTAGTCCCGAGTAACGAATCGTTACTCACGAATGCATTTCGTTACTCGCATTTTTCGTATCATTCGTACCTACACCAAACCACCAACCAAATTGTTTTAATGGGAACGAAATGTCTTAACACTAGATACCCTCGGTCTATTCTGCGAACACTTTGCGAAGCTAAATAAAATATTTGCATCAAAATACGGAAAAGTGAAAAAATACAGTACAGTAACAAGGCAAAGGGCGGCGTTGAGGTCCGTCACTCAACACACAATGCCTCCGGAGTCCAGCGAAAACTGGGGGACAGAAGTGACTTAATGGGAACGGAGTGTCTTAACATCAGGTTCCAAGTTTCTCTCTACCTACTCTGCTATGTGCGGAATACAGTGTAAAGCTAAAAAAATAAATTAAAAAAAAATGAAATAGTTATAAGAATTTTTATTCATTAAGTCAATTAAATATCTTTATCTTTAAAAAATACGTACATCTGACAAGAAAACATTGGCCACAGCGAGCAACGCCTGCTTCGGCCACGGGAACTGCCAGTCGATCGTCGTGTTGTTCACTAAACCGGGGAAACTCCGGCATCTGGTAATGTTAAATTATAATATTATATTTATGTAATAAGTAAAAAAAGATTATTTTTTATAAAAGAAGAATATACATGTATATTTTTTATCGTTTTTTTTCCACGTAAACCAGGATATCTAGGGGGAATGTAGTGTTAGGACACTACGTTCCCAATTTTCCGCCCAATTTTCAAAACATTGCATGTTGATAGTTCGAAACCAATATTGATTAATACCCCGAACGAAATGGGAATAGAACCGTCGACCATCGCGTTTATAGGCACACGTTATCTCAATGTGCCACGATTGCAATACTTGTAAGAAGAAGAATATTCTCCTTTTCTCTCTTTATTCTTCTATATAGGAGAATAAAGATTTTTATGAAAAACATGAACAAACTACTATTATGAAATAAATATTGATAAAGCTGTATAAGGAGACCTGTTCCGAAGTATATCGCCGCTCGGTGACATCGACAAGACCACGTGTAGATTGTCAGCGCATTTGTGGCAAAAGAAATTCCACACGGCGTCCCTGTCAGAATTTTCTTTTTAAATGCTTTTTATATATTGTTTTAAATTACAAATTATTTATTTTACGGAGAGAGTAACAACAGAAAGATATTATTATTCACAATAGTAGGTACTGTATTTTTAAATATTTCAAATAAAATAGAATATTTTGAAAATATCTAGTAATTCAAGATTCGTCTTTATTTTTATTTTTTTTTTTATTTTAATTCTTACTTTCACTACAGACTTTATGGTCCGTACCTTTTGTTATATTTACATTTCTTTTAATACTTTTGCTATAGATATTACTTAAAACTAGACTTACATACATATATTTCTATATTTATACAATATCTGCTTAAGAAAGTCCAGTTATTCACTTCAGTTGCCACTTACTAAATTAATCTTACACTATAATCTAAGTCTTTATTATTTATGATGTGTATAAAATATTTTACGCATAATAAAGAAAGAGTAATATTCATTGGATTTAATATTTTATAAAGAACAATATAATAAAAATAACTATTACGGTCCGCGAAGCGTGAGCTGACTTTGCATATTTCTTAGTGATCACAAAAAGTACAGCCAGAATAATAAAATGTATTATTAGTAAATTAATAAAAAAATGAAACAAAAAAAAAACATTTTTAGTCTAGCCTGTTATGTTTATAGAAGCTGTCACTATATCAAAAATAGCGATGTGACTAATGAGCCAAATTTTTCTTTGATGTCTAATAAATTTAACAAATGAATAATTATAATTTTTAACAAAAAAAAACCGACTTCAACCGGATCCCATAATTAGAACCTAACCAAACACTTGTCAAACTACCCTTGAAGTGTATCCTTTGTAATAGAAGAATCATCGGAATCGGTTACCGTTATGTTGAGTTATTCGTCCATTTGTTGACTGAAGTGATTTTCTCGTGGATAACATTATAGATAAAAATGGAAGAAAAATCGGACCACACGGCAACTCCAGCTTTCAAATAAAAAAGGCATCATCAAAATCGGTTCGCCCAGTCAAAATTGCTAAAGTAACAACACAATATTAAAAAAATACAGTCGAATTGATAACCTTCTCGTTCCACGGAAGCCGATTAACAAATAAAATATTAAAATTTAAGCACGCGATGTTGCTACCAGTACAAGAGGCGGTGGTTACGAACGCCTCGTGGACTTTCCGAGTACATACTTAGCAACACCATAGCCAGCCTCTTGACTGTCGTTGCGGACTGCATTAATGATTGCCTCCTTCTCATCATCGCCAAACAGAGCCGGAATCATTCCGATCATCAGTATGTTGTTTATTAATTCTAGGAAACCCTCTTCTAGAATCTGTAAAATAAAATTATATTTTTTTATTTAATAAATCAAATATCAACAATTGAATTTTACTTCTAATATTTCTGCATTTTTTTTATAAATATCTTACAGTAACTTGCATAACTCAATTCATCTCTATATATAATAAGACAGTAAAAATATTTTGTCTGTACATTTAGTAATTTTGACCGAAATGGATAGAGGGACACTTAAAAAGAATAATAGAAAGCAAAAAGATTTTTTTTGAATTTCTTGTCTGTCTGTCTGTGTGTCTGTCTGTCCGTCTGTCGACATATTTTTGTCCACATTTTTCTCTGAAAGTACTGAACCAATTTACTAGAAAATTTCACCAATTGCTTTGTTTTAACTCAACTTAACTACTAAAGTTTAGTTCATCAAAATCGGTTCATTAAAAAAAAAGTTATCGTCATTTGAAAGAAGTCGTAATTAATTCAACACAGAGATAAAGAACGATCTTGAAAGAAATATCAAGTAAATACAAAGATTTTTTGGTTGGTTCGTTCATATAATATATGTAACTAATTTAAAAACTGTACAGGAGTTAATATGCAATTATTTCAGTTATTTTACAAAGAATATTATAAATCTTTTAAATCAATAATTTAATATTTAAGGCTGTTTCTGAATGAGTAAATTAAATTATTCACTGACATCAGCACATTTAAAAGAGTATATTAAATAGGTAAAAAACACATAAAGTTACAAAAATATATACGTGTAATAAATAATTAGCTTTATGTATAAAACAATCAAAAAATCTTTGACGATAATGTCGTAAAAAATCATATTAGAAGTCATTATAGTTGTCTATCAATTCTGCTTATTAAATCAATAATCATGTATTTTAAGCGGGCGAAGCCGTGGGCGAGCCGCTACTTTATAATAAAAATACAGATTGAGGTTGTCGTGGCGTAGTGGCAAGTGGCGCATGTGAGTGTAAGCTCAGGGGAATGAATTATTATGTTCATGTCTTCGCTCTGGTACTGAAACTGAAAAAAATAAAAATAAATACAGATTATAAAAGTCTTTAATTAAAACAATAACAAACAATACCTGAGCGGCTGTAAATAAGAACACCGTGGGTTTTCCATCGACACCAAGTTGATTATAAAGCCTCTTCATATCGTCTTTGAAAGCATTTTCATTGTAGTTGCGAGTCACAGTTATTTCAAACATTTCATATCCTGAAAGAATCATGTTCAATATTTTTTTTGTGGTCACTACAGGCATTTTTAAAATTAAAAAAAAAATAAAAAGAAATTAGATATAGGACAGAGAAAATTTACTTTTCTATTTAGTATACTGATAACAAGATGCTATTCAAACTTTATAATTATAAAATTTATCAAATATCCAATTTTTTGGGCTCAAAAATTAATTATGTTAAGTTAAATGGCATGACCGGTCATGGCGCAGCGGCACGAGGTGTGACTGCAAAACCGACTGGTTGTGGGTTCGATCCCCACTCGAGGAGATGAAATATTTACTTAAATTTATATTTCCATTTTCTTCGCTCTGGTATCGAGGTTAAGCGCGGCGTTGAGTTCTGCCACTCAACACGCAACGCCTCTAGAATTCGGCAGAAAGTGGGGAACGGAGTGTCTTAACACTAGGTTCCCTCTGCCTACCCTGCTGTGTGCGGGATACAGCGTGAAGCTAATTTTTTTTTTTTTAAATGGCATGGCTAGGTTTGCAAAATTAGTGGTCAGTTGAAAACAGAATCTTCAAATACTTTTAATAAAATGTTTTCAAATGTATTTGTGGGTACGGTTCCCAATACAACGCTCTTATTGTTTATCTTATAATAATAAAACAACTGGCGATGAGTTACGCCAGTCAACATTTTTCAAAAATTTCGGCAGAAATTTGAGAATGGAGTGTCTTAACACAACATTCTTTATGTCTACCAAGCTATATGCGCGATGTGAAGCTAAAACAAATATGTTAAATACTAACCAGCAGCAAAGGCAGCAAGTCTACAGATGCTCTTCTTGCCGGAGCCCCCGACGCCGATGATCATGGCGTTCCCGCGGTCCATGCGCAGGATGCGCTGCGTGCGCGTGAGGTGCTCGAGGCAGTCCTCGAACAGCACCACCGACATCTTGCCTATGCGCTCGTTGTATTCGTCCAATATCTGTATATTATTTTTGTATGTATTATTTAAAAGCGACAGGTTGTGGGTTCAATTTCCACTCGAGAGGATTTAATTATTCATATTTTTATTTCTTCGCTCGCTGTGGTGTCGAAGCGAAGCGCGGCGTTGAGTTGCGCCCCTCAATACGCAATGCCATCAGAATTGGTCGGAAAATTAGAAACGGAAATGGTATAATGGAGAACGAAATGTCTTAACACTGCTATGTGCTGTAAATAAAGTAAATATTATTTTTTTTATTTAAAAAAAAAAAATTTTTTTTATTTTAAAACAAAAAAAATAATATTTCACATATAAATCTACGTATTTCTTTACATATAAAAAACTAACAGGTATGTACATTTAAAATTCGTCAGGCCAATTAAGTCTAAAATATCACATAGTAAGTAAATTGAACATTGAATTCGTTACATATTTTGTAAAAGCTTTTGTAAATTCACTTTACATATTTTTGTTATATTTAAATAAATTTTATTCTGCAGATTGTGTTTTATATATTGCAAAATATTATATAACCATAATTACTAACTAGACGAATCGTGTCGCTAGGGCAAATGCACGACTGTGAAAGTGACAAGTTCGATTTCCACTCGGTGAAATGAAATTTATACTTAATATAATAAAGGGGAAGAGTTTATTTGTTTGGTTAAGCGCTAAGGCCTCTGGATTTACTGGACCGATTTACTTTGTTTTAGTTTTATATGAAAGCTGCATTCTTCAGAAGTGCTATAGGCTATATAAAACATTACATTACACATGTATACTAATATATTAAAATATTTTCTAATTTGACATGCAATTTATTCCGCCATGTTAATAACAACCGACCGTTGCTAAGCAACGGTTTGCAAAGTTTGTTTGTTGTTTAAAAAAAACGTCACCCAAACTGAGCTTGCTTAACGCATACATGGCGTGCGCTGACTCAACCTTATGAGATACATAAAAACAATGTTTAACAAAAATATTGTCCTCTAAATGTGGCCAGTCGTGGCGCAGCGGCACAAAGTGTGACTGTAAAACCGATTAGTTGTGGGTTCGATCCCACTCGAGGACATGAAATATTTACTCGCTAGCTCGCTAGCTACTCGCTCTGGTGTCGAGGTTAAAAGCGCGGTGTTGAGTTCTGTCACTCAACACGCAATATCTCCAGAATTCGGCAGAAAGTGAGGAACAGAGTGTCTTAACTCTGGGTTCTCTCTGCCTACCCTGTTATGTGAGGGATACAGCGTGAAGCTGATTTATTTTTTAAATAATGTTTAACTAAGTCCGCGATGGTATATGTTTATCTCTGAAGGTTGAGCAAAAGTTATCAATACTATTGAAAACACATTTATATTGAATAATAAAGTGGAAGAGATTGGTAGATTGGTAGATAGATTGATAGATTGATAGATTGGTAGATTGGTGGATTGGTGGATTGGTAGATTGATAGGTAGATTGATAGATTGATAGATTGATAGATTGATAGATTGGTAGATTGGTAGATTGGTAGATTGGTAGATTGGTAGATTGGTAGATTGATAGATAGACTGATAGACTGATAGATAGATTGATAGATAGATAGATTGATGGATTGATGGATTGATGGATTGATGCATTGATGGATTGATGGATTGATGGATTAATGGATTGATGGATTGATGGATTGATGGATTGATAGATAAATTGATAGATTGATAGATAGATAGATAGATAGGTAGATTGATGGATTGATAGATTGATAGATTGACTGATTGATTGATTTATAGATAGATTGATGGATTGATGGATTGACGGATTGATGGATTGATGGATTGATGGATTGATGGATTGATGGATTGATGGATTGATGGATTGATGGATTGATGGATTGATGGATTGATGGATTGATGGATTGATGGATCGATGGATTGATGGATTGATGGATTGATGGATTGATGGATTAATGGATTGAAAGATCAATCTTTCAATCTATCAATATAATTCGGCAGAAAGTTGGGAGCAGAGTGTCTTATCTCTGGGTTCACTCTGCCTACCCTGTTGTGTGCGGGATACAGCGTGAAGCTGATTTATTTTTCAAATAATGTTTAACTAAGTCCGCGATGGTATAAGTTTATCTCTGAAGGTTGAGCAAATATAAAAAATATATTAACAAAAACCTAATAAAATTAAAGTAAATTAATTAAAATGGTTACTTTTGCTCACCGCTTCACCGAGTGGAAATCGAACTTGTCACTTTCACAGTCGTGCATTTGTCCTAGCGACACGATTCGTCTAGTTAGTAATTATGGTTATATAATATTTTGCAATATAAAAAACACAATCTGCAGAATAAAATAGATTGATAGATTGAAAGATTGATCGTTCAATCTATCAATCTATCTATAAATCAATCAATTAGTCAATCTATCAATCTATCAATCTATCAATCTATCAATCTATAAATCAATCAATTAGTCAATCTATCAATCTATCAATCTATCAATCTATCAATCTATCAATCTATCAATCTATCAATCTATCAATCTATCAATCTATCAATCTATCAATCTATCAATCTATCAATCTATCAATCTATCAATCTATCAATCTATCAATCTATCAATCTATCAATCTATCAATCTATCAATCTATCAATCTATCAATCTATCAATCTATCAATCTATCAATCTATCAATCTATCAATCTATCAATCT